>JAAGNO010023092.1:0-14455 GCA_033439905.1 Ceryle rudis | reverse complement strand
GAATAGTATAACTAACAGGAGTGCATAGGCATTTAGTAATACTTGTGATGGCAGCGTCAGATACAAGGTATGCGGGTGGGCGGAGAAGAGAGGAGGATGTGACTCCGCGGGAAGATGAAACCGAACGCTGCAGAGGCCGCCGACAGAGGAGCGCGTCCCCGTAAGTGGCGGGTCGCTGGGGGTGACCCGGGGGGAACTGCCGTGCCCTGTCTCGGAGCTTGGGGTGGGGCGTTCAAAGCCTTTCCCACCGTCAGCGGGGTCGCTTTCGGCTTGGCGGTAGTGCTGCCGCCCAGGCTCTTGGGAGAGCCCGTAGGCAGCCTGGCGCTGCGTTTGGGCCTCTCGCCTCTATCAAGCTTGCGGGTAAGCACGCCTTGGGCTGGCTTTGTTAGCGGTGGACAGCTGAAATCACCTTTGCGTGGTGGTGGGAATTAAACGTAGAGATGCATACTTGTAAAGGTAGCAACATAACTTGCTCTGTTTAACAAGATGCTTGCAGGGCGGAGAAGCTAGTAGCTGTGTTGAAACTCGCTAGGCCCCTGCCCTGCGAACTGCTCCAGCCAGGCAGATCTCTGCCTGGTATCAGGAGCGTGCATGGAAGGCACGTTAGGCCCAGGGTATTAAAATAGGGTTGCTTTACAAGAGAGACTCTTTACTGTTATTACTACTAATTGCTCCAAACTTTTGATTATCCCTTAGAAGCCTAATATGTATTTTCCAGTATTAATTTCAGCATTTAGTGTGTTAATTTTTGAGCTGCCGTGGCCATCACATGAGTTTGCTGGGTGTAACGCCGTAAGTGATCCCTGGTCATCTACAGACTTTAGGTGCATACATGCTTATCATCCATCTTTTCTGTTTAGATTCTGAATCAGTCTCTCCACTTTCCTATTTCTTTGGTTATTTTACATGTCCTTTCTGTGCATTTAGGACTACTCAATGTATTATTTTTACTGTACTTGTGCAGCCTCCCTTAGAAATCGGATCTTGCTATCAGCAACATTCTTTGGCAGGGAAGCTACACAGGGTTGCTTTGTTGCATTTGGTGGCTTACTCAGGTTTTTTGTGGTGCCCTATAGTTCTTCTGCTGGCATAGGCTGTTTAGCTGTTCTTTCTGTGCTCTTCTTCATTTTGTATATCTGTATTCTCTTTCCCCTTAATCCAAGTCCTGTACTTACGAAGTGGCTTAATAAAATTACCCATTTTATTTTCTGTTTCTTAGCACTTTCTAATTGCTTTCTTTTTTGGTTGCTACTCAATAGTGAGTTGATGTTCATGTAGAACTCTCCCACACTCCCAAGATTTCCCTTGAGAAATTAAGCTTATTTCTCACCCAGGCTGAATCTTTTTAATTTGGTTATTTAAATGTCTAGTCTTAACAGTTACGCCTGAGCGGTTAGCTTTTTGTTGAGCATCAGGAAAGTTTATTAGCACAGTTTAGTTGCTGTATGTGGTTTCTTAGCTTTAGATTAAAATTCACCGTGTCAGAAAGAGTAGTCATAACTAGAATGGTTCTGAACTTTAAGCTTAGTTTTCCTGCATCTTGGGTGGGTACTCAAAATTCAGATAAATACTGGGATCTAGGGCTTGTATTTTTTGGTATTTCAGTTACTTTTGACTGTTTTTTGCTTTAATGACTGTATGAATCATTTTTGTTTCAAATGAATGAGAGACAGATTCTGTTCTAATATGGTGTTCATGTGATTCTCTGTGATGGGACAAGTTGTGCACATGCTGTGGTACAGAGATAGCACATACATGCCGAACTGGGTGAGAAAATTGATGGCATTTTATAGCGACTGAAATAAGTCCATTTTAGAACATGATTTTAAAAATAAACTTTTAAGGGCTATATGTGGTATTATTAATAATATCTTGCTTTTGACACATTTAACATATAGCTGTGTACTTTAAAGTCCTGTATTGCATGGAGGCTTGCCTTGTCCATTTCCATAATTTAGGAATTTTCCTTTTTGGAAGGAAAGAAATAAACACAGTTCACCAAACCCATTAAAGTCACTTTTCTTTTTGCAGCGGATGGAATGCAAGCAAAACCAGAGAAGATAAGATCTTCTCAGAAGAATGTGAAAAAAGATACAGGAAAACCAGAGAAACTTATATTTAAGCCGCTCACTGGGAAGGTGTTTTACCTCGATATTCCATCAAATGTCATCTCTGAAAAAATAGGAAGGGACCTCAAAGAACTAGGAGGGGTAAGGTAATCTGCAGAGACCATTATGAAACTAGAAAAAAATCTGTATATGCATAATGTCTTTTCTATGTTCTTTGTGGCTGTATTTTACCATTTGTTTTTTATAAGTGATAGGATTTTTTTTATGTCTGTCATAATGGTTAATATGAACAATTAGCTTGTCAACAAATTATTTTGTGAGTTTTTGGTAGAAGCTGCTTTGCTAATTGTAACAGAAGTGCTCATTATAAAAGTTTGGTTTGGGTTAATTATTCATTTCCTTAAAATTTTATCCAAATTTAGTAAGTTTCATTGAGGTGATTTTTTTTTTTTCCTGTTACTTCTGATTATATTGACACTTTTACATGTTACAACTTAAGATGTTCAGCTGAACCTGAAAGAGGTTGGAGGAAGTGTTTTGCATATACTTATGAAAAGTCAGTAACTTCAGTAAGTCCGTTCTATAGAGAGTATGTTAGTGAGTATTTGTAAATACTTTAATAAATTCTCTAAGCATTTTAATATTTCCCTTGCTCCCAGCCCCTTGCCCAAGTTTATCTTCTGTATGGAAAAAATGTCTTGATACAAGCAAGTACAGGATATCAGAGTGACACAAGCACTCTGAAGTTGAGTATTTTGAATTAGTGTAATCTTGGCAGTTAAGGTATTAAACACCCTTTAATCACAGAAGCAAAACGGCTCTGCTGAAGTTGCTAGCTATTCTGAACATTGATTTGGCGATACTTCTTTGACCTCAAGAGGAGTGCTGGGTAGTTTTTATGCAACAGAGGCTTCTAAATCAAGATGCTGTCTGATCTTGTAGTAGTGGCAAGGAATAGTAGTAAAATGGTTTCAATTTAAATGCATCTCTTTACATTTGGCGTTAAACAGGTGCACGTTGTCTTCTGTCTCTCTCTCTCTCTCTAGAACAGAATTTTAGGAATTCTTTTAGTAAGGTAAGGTTGCAAATCAAAGAATGAAAGGGAAGTTTTTCTCTTTTATTCTGAGGAGCACATGCTTAAATTGGAGGTGCCCAGCACCCTCAAGATCAACTACCATGTGTATTTCCTTGTTACTTTTGTGGAGTGCACTCAAAAGTACCTCTCTCTATGTCCCTATGATGCAAGAGGTATGTAGAGCAGAATTGTAAGTTTCAAGCTTGCTGCCTGTGCAGTTTGTGGTTTCCATACTGAGTAGTAGAGAAGAGGAGAATACTTCAAGCTACTTAAACTGGCAGGAAATAACAAGGCAAATAGCACTGATAATCACCCAGCAGTTGGTAACAAAAGACTGAAGGAGCAAAATGGAGGAGAATAAGCATGGGGTTTTGTCTTGCTGAGTATGAAAATATGAATCTATAAGTCTTCTATATTTTTGAGAAGTGTTATGAATACTTTAGGTGTGAAACATGGTAACTATCCTGGAATTTTACTTTTTCTGCTAGTTCTAAACTTAATGAACTTAAAGCCTACACAGGCCTTTAACAGGCTGAACACTACTGTGTGATTTCTGTCACACAAAATCCTATAAATAGTGATTTTCCTTGGATTATTTCTCAATGCAGTGCTTGCATTCTTCTATTTGGAAAGTGTTACAGCTAGAGAAGTCAAAGAGTGATAATAATTGAAACAAAGCCGAGATTTGGTAGAGATGACAACATTCAGAGATTGAAATCAGAATTTGTGACTTTTCTTTAAAGCGTGCAATGTAAAATTGAGTTGCTAATTTATTGTCTGAAAATAATTACTTGCTTTATATCTTTATGTCTAGAGAGTGGAGAGCTTTCTTAGTAAAGATATCACCTATCTGGTGTCTAACAAAAAGGAGGCAAAATTTGCACCAACTCTTGGACAGATTTCTCCTGTTCCTAGCCCAGAATCTGCATGCAATGGAGGAAATAGTTCACCTCATCCTAGCAACCAAAAAGATCGACATGATGGAAGTTCATTTAAGACAGTAGATACAGTAAGTTTCTTAGTAGTAATACTGCAGATCAGGTACAACCCATGGGATGTGTTCTTAAAAATTTTCTTGTATTTTGTTTCATAAATATGGCAACGGTTCCTTGGGTGAATAGGGTTTTGGGGTTTTGTGTTTTGTTTTTCAGCAGGTTTTAAACTAGTTCAGGCTAACTTCTTTAAACTTAACTAACTCAAACTAATTAAGCAAAGTTAAAAAAAAATAATAAAAAAAAAGGTTTTCTGCAAATAAGCAGACTATGCTAAAATCCCTTCTAATATAGGATGCCTGACTTTAATTCTAACACTGACATTGTTACATTTGACAGCTGGATCAATATGGGTAGGCTTGTGATGGCATCCAGTGGTTCTGGTCTCGTCAGCAGCACAGCCTGCTAGTACCTGGCTGCTTTGATGCTGTTAATGCAGATATCTACTGTTTGATAGTAGTTCAAGGAGATTAAAATCAAACATTATGAATACCAAGTTTTTCTGAGCTCTTTTTTGAAGGATTACATTAATTGCAACAGTTAGTATCCGATTTTGTGCAGGTTTACATGAAGTTTCTTACACGTGCAAGTCTCGTGGCCTTTAAAAATACAGTTGGAAGCAATTAGCTGGACTGTGTACATGGTACTTATTTGGAAATGTGACTGCAAGCCAGTCTGTGGGCTGGTCTTTTCATTGCATAAGTGAGACCACCTCATTTTGTAAATAACTTGGATAGGTAAAGCTGTGTTCATGATGTACAAACAGCATACAGTACAAAAAGAGATGCACTGGTCATAGAAAAGATGGGGATAAGATGGAGGCTATAATTGTGTTCATGACTGTTGGCTTAATTTGGCACGTGTCCAGCTGATGAAAGCTCATCTTCTGGTGCATACAGCTGCCTGCTTATTCCCACCATCTGTGTTGTCCCAGCACTTACATTACTTCAGCCGTGCAGTGACCTGCTTTGGCTGAAAACAGCTAACTATGTGTTGGGCTGTTGGGTGGTTGTTTTCTGTGTTTTGAATTCCCCCCCACCCGACTGTATCAACCTTAACCTTGTGGGGAAGATGGAAATTGATGAAAAATAGCAGTATAGTAAACAGGAGACTATCATACCCAAAATATGTATTTGTTAGCAACAATGTAAAATTGTCTTTGTTTTTTTTTTTTCTTTTAAATTAATTCTGACTTGCTAGAAATGTGTTTCTGTTTTTATGTAGGTACGTATGAGCAGAGGAAAATCCTTAGTTGAAAAAGCAATCAAAGAGCAGGTAAGCCAAGTAACCAATGAACTTGTGCTTGAGAAACTTTGGGTTTGCCCTTCTAGGAAACAAGTTTTCTTAGTGGTCTGAGAGAAAAGTCTGTCATGGAACACTCAGGCAGAAGTTGAGGGATTGTGATAAATAAAACTGCTAGGTCATGCTTTCTGGGTACTTCCTGAAGAATTGAAGTTCTGTATATGATAATTTACCAGGATTGATAGCATTTGGGAGCTGCTCTCGAAGTTAAAAGGAAATGCATAAATCCTCTGTTTTCCAATCTTAGTTACAATAAAATGTGACAATAGAGAAGGGTTACAAATAAAATGTGAATAGAGAACCTTTCTGAAAGGTTAAATAGAATCTTTTGATGGTGAAGTGCTGTGACATGGAAATGGAAAAGTCAGTTGAGGAGGCTGGTAGTCTTTTGTCAAGAAGCAAAGCATCTACGCTTTGATCTCAGCTTTCATAGTACATGTTGTAATGTATTTCTAATTATTTTACATGCTGTATCATATATTGCTTGAAATTATTAATATAACTTATTGTTTGCAGGACCTAATCCCATCTGGTAGTATACTATCTAATGCTTTGAGTTGGGGAGTGAAGATACTTCATCTTGATGGTAAATACTTTTTTTGATGAAGCCTAACTTGAACATGTAACATTCATTTCATTACTCTTTTTTTGAGTTCAAAATACTAAAATTGAGAAGTATTTCAAACGTGCAAAAATAAACTCAGATGAGTTAGTTTTCCTTCTTTTTGTCAGATGTTAAGAATTACATTGAACAAAAGAAAAAGGAGCTCTGCCTCATCAAAAGAGCAGGCAATTCTGTCAAAGATGTGGTAAGTGGCTCTCTGGTGTTTGTGGAAATGTCATTTGTTAATGGAGAAAACGCAAGTGCACTAAATACTACCTACTATGAAGCTTACAGATTTGATTTTAATAAGGAAGTTTTGCTCATGTTCAGTTTTTCAGAGACCATTATGTTTTACAAATGATTTAGAAAACATCTTTGAAGAATAGAAAGTAGTAGCTAATAAATTTCAGCACCATTAAAAAAATAAATTCCACACTAGCATTGATTAAATAATCTGTAGACTTTGCTCTTGCAAAGAATATCTAAGAATCAGAAGTACTGAACTTTGAAATTTACATTCTGCCTGCCTCAAAATAAAGAAAGAAAGAAAACCATAGCTTGGTTTTAGTTTAACGTAGCCTGTGGTTAAGTTGCAGTGTATAATCTCTGTGATGCAGTGACTAGAAACTCTTTTCGTTTGATGGACCCAGGGATTCATTTGAAGGATCCTGGTTATGTTTCCTGAAGAAGCTGTCTCTAGGGAATCTGCATCAGTTGCACGGCTCTGGATCTTTTCCTTTCTAGTCTTTGAAATAACTAGCATAAAACATCTTCGAGCTGTTGGGCCAGTAGTGTGCCGTTGGCTTGTGAAAGTACCGATTTTTCCAGATGTTACTGTATGATACAGGGAGACATGGCAACTGTTGCAGCTGCTTGTGCCCTGCAACTGCAGTTGCTTTAATTGAAATTAATTGTGAAGTTGTACAATTACCTGGTCTAGGTGGGTGTCTATGATAAGTAAACGGAAACGTACCGAGTGTGTGTACTTGTTGCTGTGGAATGCAATATTGGCTAATTAATTAGGCTATGTGAAAGCATCTGCTAACTAATCAGTATCATTGCTTATGGGTAGCAGAGGGTTTTTTTGTTTGTTTATTTTTTTGCAAGTAGTACCAAATACCAATCTGTACCCTTACCAGAATTAATTACAGCTAACAGCTGATGCCTGACTGTAGCCTTTATACTGTTTTCTGAAGGGAAAGCGCTCCTTTGAATCTTCATTACTAAAAACAAACCGAGCACCAAACCAAATATAATATGAATAATTAAAGAAAAAATGTAAAGCCATTCAAATGAGAGGAATTTTTTTTTTAAATTGGAGAATGTTGCTGTCTATATTTTTTCTGTGCCATTTTCCAGCTTATGGTTAATTAGCATTTATAAAAAATGTTGTCTGTATTTAAAAATCAACTTTCAACCATGGCAAGGTATCTTTTTTTGTTTGGTTGGGTTTTTTGTGGTGTTTTTTGTTTGGTTGGGTTTTTTTGTTTGGTTGTTTTTTTGTTTTGGGAAAAGTAAATTGAAATGTCTCAAGGAGAACGTGGGTTTGTTTGGTTTTGGGGTTTTTTTCATTGTAGAAAGAAATACTTCTTTGGAAAACATGTCACTGTATTTCTGAAGTACTAATTAGCTTAGTTTCCTGCAAAATTTATCATGTCCCTGCGTGGAGTCACAATTAAAACAGGGAGACTCTCATAACTTAAAATTAGCTACAGCTAAATCTTTAAGTAAAATGCAGAATGATATTTATGGGGATTCTATACCTTCTCTTTTTTTCAATAGGGAAAACAAGTTACTGCTCAGAAGTCCAAAAGTAAGTATTTCAGTATTTATAGGGGTTTCTATTTTGCTTTACTTTCTAAACACTTGAAAATGTACCACAGTTCTCATCTGGTCAAGTGTGCTGCTGTATTCTAATTTGTATGTCTAACAAAAGCACGTAGAAAAACTTTTTGGAAATCAAGAGTTTCTCAAAACATTTACATACTGAGTTCTGAAATACTGAGTGCTTACTTACACAGCTGCTTGATAAATTTGCTGACTGAAAAAATTATTTAACCTCCTTTTCTCCCACCTTGAGCAGGTAGACTGAAAAATCCATTTGTCAAAGTGGAAGATAAGAGTCGGTAAGTGTTCTCTTCGTGCATTCAATAATGTGGTTCTCAAACTGAGTAATTCAGAAACATTTAGTATGCCTTGAGGAAATGGCCTTCAAATTTCTATTTCCTTTGACTTGGTGACTTTAGATGCCAGGCATGCTGTCCTCTTATAATAACGTACAACATTGTCATCTCTGCATGCTCTGGGTAGATATGTGTTTAGCTACTGAAAGAGATTAAGCAAGTAGTAGTATAGTAGGGATTATCTGCAATAGGTAGGGGAAGTGGAAAATTAACATGTAGCTTCAGTTTGTAGATCATGAGTGGGGTTTTTTGGTTTACTTTCTTCCAAGGGCCGTATGAATGAAAAGGAAACCTGCAAGCTTTGAACCTTGACATCTTTTCTTAGATGCAAGTCCGTAGCCCAAAAGGCCAATTAAACTTTGTATACTAAATTCCAAAGTCCCATAGTCCCAGTTCAATAGCATTCCTCTCCTGAAGAGATTGTTTAGATGTAAGAAAAGGGAGGTTGTTATAGTTAAAACCATACCTTGAAATTAGGTTTAATTTCCTGTTCAAACATTCCTTTTTAAAAGGAAAAAATAAAAATGTATTAATTTGATTTTAGTATCCACAGTAACATGAAATATGATACTTTCAGCCTTTAAAATTTTCACATCTTTCTGGTCCTGTAATTTTTCTGACCTGGTCATGTAAGGAAATACCAGTTTGCCAGAAGTTGAGAGAACAGTGAGTTATAAAAAAGTGCAGTTCTGCACAGCATATCTTGCACCTTTAGATTCTTAACTTCTGCTCTATGATCATGTTTACAAGCTCCAAATTCTTTGACCTGATTTCTTTGAAACTATCCTGAAAGAGCTCTAAACCTCCTCTTAACACTCTGAGTTGGTGTGACAGGTATGAGGGACATGAGGATAGTGGGAAGAATTGAACAAACACAGTTCTAAGATATTTGTGTATAAATATGTGTGAATTTGACTTCTGAATGTAGCTGGATACTAAACACCTGAAACACTTCTAAATGTTTGTTACATAAACAATGCTTTTTTAATATTTAAATGTTTATGCAACATAAGTAACAGTTCAGAAGCAGAACAAGATGCTTAGCTTACGCTGTTGTGTTTGTGAGACTTGCTCTTTTTCTTCTGCCTGGGTAGCTTATAGTATAATAATAATGCTGTGGAAAACAGCACTGAACTCTGGCATTAGCATTTCAGTCAAATGATTCAATATGTGAACTTTTGGCATGGCCTATTTTAAAAATTTTTACTATATTCAGAGCACTGGTACAGTTGCTAGTTATCTCTAAGTACAGTGGTGTACAGAAAAAAATATTTATGGAAAATGAAAAGGCCAGGTTTTATATTTTTGAATAGTGTGTTGATTAAAATTGTCAAAAAGGAAAGAACTTTAATGCATTGGGTGTTAGGAACTACTATAGCTACTCCTCAGGAACACAGATGTTCCATCATGCGGATGGTTCTTAGCTTTATTGGTTACCTAACTCTCAACAATTAATAGGCATGAAACCAGGGAAGGTGTAAGACAGCAATGAAAATTCAAGGCAAATCTATTTTGAAAAAAAGTAACAAGTTTATAGGAAGGAAGGAATGATGTTCTAGGATAGTTATCTGCTTAGCATTCTGTGTACATTATATGTAAAAGAGAAACGCTTTTTCAGGATTTTTGACCTGATTGTAATTTGTGCTGTAAAGCCCTTTTTCCATTTCTCATGGTTCTAATGCACTTAATTTGTCTAATACAGCCAGTACCGACCGTTTTATCTGCAGTTACCCCGTTTTCCAGTTCTGAACTACTGTGTTCCAAAACCATATAGTCCATTTGAGGTGGATAAGAAGCATCTTTCTGGTCAAAAGCAAACTCAGTCTAAGCAAAGGTTTGTTGAAAACTTGCTATTCGGGTGTGGACAGAAGAGGGGGTAATCTCTAAAACAGTTCTAAAGTAATTGTGCTTTAAAAGGATTGTTCCGCCTCTGATTTTGTGTGATATTTAATGCTAATAGCCACATCTCAGCTGATGTGTTTGCTGCACTGTAACTGTTGATGTCTGTCTATCTTCTGTACCCTCTTTATCCTGTCTTTAGTCCTTTTTTTGGACATGCAGATGCATACATCAAAAATGCGGCCTTCTCCTATCACTGTGGGTCAGCATAAGATATTTTTTTCCTTTCTGCCACTGGTTTCTTCTTTGTCCTCATCTTGGATGCCATCCAGTAAGTATTTTACAGGAACTGGATTTCTTAAGACTACTTTTGATGTTTGTCAGTATAATGCTAAAGTAGGCAGTTAAAAATTCTTCAGTAACATAGTCATAGTGCAGAATCATTGTTGATAGAGTGCACATTGTTGAGTCAAATTTGTAGAAATTGGACTCTACAAATACTGTTTCAGCTCTTCAGAGATGAAAGGTCGATGCCAACTGCACAGTAGAATTGCCGCTGGTCCTTACAGCGAGTGTTCACGTGATACATTTTGGCATTCAGGCTCTATTTGAGCACTCCACATGCAGTTAGAACTTCTGGTAAATCAGTTTTATGATTGGACACTACTTAGGAGTCTTCGTTATCTGGGTTTTGGTGAATCAAACTGTTGTTTTGAATTTCTTCTACCCAGCATATTTATTTAGAATATTAGTGATTCTTTCATTGACCTCTAAAATTGATTCAAGTGAGAAGACTAGAGATACATAGGTGAAAACTAGATTTGCTGTACATGGAATTTTCCATGTGTAGCAACTTTGCTGTTTTTCTGTCCTCGAGTCTAGAATTTGCACGTATGTGATATTTGTTTTCTTTATAAAATAGCTTCTTCACTGTTCAGGCTCTGTCCAGACAGTTTTCACCGTTATTATAGTGCTGGAGGTTTTCAAGGTTTTCAGATTATGTGATTTCTGTGATTGTGATTGTTACCATGGTGAATATATATATTTTAATTGCAATGAATGTAGCAGTATGAAAAAGCAAAGCAACTATAATGCAGCACTAATCATTGCAATAATAAGGCAATTTCTGATGGTGTCCCTTCACAAGGGGTTAGAAAGGCAGTGTTCTTTTCCATTTACATGGATTAAGGAGTATGATATATTAATATTTAATATGTAATATATTTTAATATATATAATATTAAAAATTGTAGGAGTTACGTTTGAATCAATATTCCTATTTCATCTTTCAGGTTGGCACATGCCAAAGAGATATTTAGGAGGGAGATTATTTCATGCTCAGCAGGTCAAGGTGAAGCATGTCAGTTACAGAAGAAAGGGGAGTTCTCATTTGTTTTAACAGGGAGAAAAGCTTGTTGAAGCAAAGTTGTCAATTCTACTCACTTCTGCATTGGGGAAGAACTGCAGACATTATTCAAACTTCAGATGATAAATTCTGTTGCTCATATCCTGCTTTACTGGTCTCTGTGATTGTTACAGTTCTAAAGAGAGAAGGTGGAAAGGCTAGTGTAATAGTAAAACTACACTGTTAGGTGTGGCCTGTCCTGTGGAACCCACAAAAGCTGAGGCAGATGTTAATAATTTATACTTGTTGATTGAAAGCTGTCATTGAAGGCAGCATACCCTTATTAAGCTGAACAATACATGACTATGCTCTGTAAATTAGAGGGTTTTCAAGACAGTTTTTTTTGATGTAAAGTCCTGAGCTTACATCTATGTAGATACTTGGTAAAGTTGGTTGGAATGATTGACAGGGAGATGACACTATTCCCCTGATGTAAAAGGGAAACAGAGATCAGTGGTTTTGGTCAGTAAATCATAGCTAGCATATCATCCTTCAGGGGTTTCATAGTGAATTGCAGTAAACAGTTGCTCTCACCAGAGGACTCTGAAGGCAATGGAGCAGCTATTGAATACCTCTTCATGTTTTAACCTCCAAGCACTTGAGGTTCATTTCCTTGTATTTCCACTTAGCCTGTACCTAGAAAAACAGGGCAAAATTGCATTTGATCAGCATACTCATATATAACCAACAAATATGACTTTTTTTTTTTTTTAACTTATACCAAAGAATGAAAGGTCATCTCTTAGACCAAGTGGTTTTGCTGTGTGTTTTCTTGGCATCAAAAATACTGACAGTTGATGAGACGCTAAAAGTCTGCTTTGTTTTTTTTTTTTTCTAGCTTTGATTTTATCAAACCTCCTTTTCTTTTAATCTATGTGCAGAGATTTCACTATATCCTTCCATTAGTCAAGTGAGATTTTTTGTTTAGCAATTTTGCATTGTTTATTTTGAGTCAGTGATAGTATATCTGTACTAACCTGGGCATTTTATGGTTACGTGTAGTTCCACCAGGTCTTCCTGTCTTCTTGCAGTAACTTTAATTAACACATAATTTTTTTCTTTGTTTTTCCTTAGCATTGACTAACGTAATGTAAATGGTTTGAGGGGAAATAAAGGGTGGGATTTATTTTTGTAAGGGAATAATAATGAACATACTGTGAGAGGCAAATATAGAACTCAGCTTTATATTTCAGACATCTTTTCTATTAACAGAAACAAAATAAATAGTGACAAGGACTGTGGAAATCCTGTTCAGCTTCTTCAGAAGGACAAAAAAAAGAGAGGATACTGTGAATGTTGCGGGAAGAAATACGAAGATCTGCAAACAGTATGTGAAATGTCAAGTATATGCTTTGATACAGTCATCTCTTCAATGTAGCATAAATAGTCATTTTTACTTGCTAGTTTAATGTTTTTAACTTAAAAGATTTCCTGAATATATCTCCTAAAAAGCAGCGCTTATTTTTTTCCCCAGTACATTTTAGTTCTTGAGTGCTGCTTCTTTGTATGATAGTTGAAGGCACTAGTAGTTCATGTTTCAGAGACAGTAGTAATAAATTAATGTTTACTTACTGCTCCATATCACACTGTTGACTTGTATGTTCCTATCAGTAGTATTGGATTTGTTTCATGTTTGTTTGTTTGTTTTTAATTTTAGCATCTTGAAAGTGAACAGCACCAAAATTTTGCACAAAGCACACAGTATCAAATTGTTGATGACATAATCTCAAAGTTTGTTTATGAGTTCGTGAAATACAAAGATGATGCAAAAAAAATAAAAAGGTAAGTTACATGTTCTGAATTTTAAAAACTCTTGAGTTAAGACCTAGAATATAAAGAAAGTTAGGAAATTTTGGATCTGGTGCAGAATAAATTCATATTTTCAGTCTGAAATAAATCACTGAAATTTACAGTGCAGTTGTATCTGGCAATCCAGTTCTGTAAAGCAGAAATTAGGAAGAAAAATTGTAAGTGCAGATGACATCACAAGAAAATGAGACTGAAAGGAGTTGCTACAGTTGTCCTACCTGTCCTTCAGCTTCAGAAAAGCAAGATCTACTGTAAATGTTGCTGACAGAAGGACAACAATGTCTAGACATCCTTCTCTAAAAACCTTTTGTCATTCTTAGTAGCCTAAGAACAGCTGGTGATATCCTCAGTCTGATACCCTCAGTCAATCTGATTTCCTGACCAGTGGAAAAACTTCCTAGTGTAGATCTTCCTGTCTATATGCTAAACCTCTTGGCTTCTGTCCTACCTGTGCTGGACAAGCTTTCCTTTCTTTGGAGCTCAAAAGCTTAAATAGGCAAGAAAAACTTGTTTCATGTCTTGGACTGTAGGCACCAGTGTCTTTGTTACTTGGAACAGTAACTCCATTCAAGATTGCTCTGGGTTTTTTTTGCAAATTGATAGGTAGATAAGGAAAATCTCATTTATTTGGAAAGAAAAAAGTATTGAAGAAATAAAGATACTCTTTGTGAAATCTGGTAGACGAGGGGAAGGCTGTTGATGTGGTCTATCTAGACTTCAGCAAAGCTTTTGACACAGTCCCCCACAGCATCCTACTGAGAAAGCTGGCAGCACGTGGCTTGGACAGGTGCACCCTTTTCTGGGTTAAAAACTGGCTGGGTGACCAGGCATAGAGAGTGGTTGTGAATGGTGCCACATCCATTTGGTGTCCAGTGACCAGTGGTGTTCCCCAGGGATCTGTACTGGGCCCAGTTCTATTCAACATCTTTATTGATGACCTGCATGAGGGGATCGAGTCTACTGTTAGTAAATTCACAGATGACACTAAGTTTTGGGGGAGTATTGGTCTACTGGAAGGTAGGGAGATGCTTCAGATGGACCTGGACAGGCTGAGTCAATGGGCTGAGGCCAATAATAGGAGGTTTAACAAGACCAAGTGCAGGGTCCTACACTTTGGCCACAGTAACCCCCTGCAGTGCTACAGGCTGGGGGATGAGTGGCTGGAGAGCAGCCTGGC
>JAAGNO010023091.1:0-19069 GCA_033439905.1 Ceryle rudis | reverse complement strand
CGGGGCTACCCAGGGTCACACTGTCGCCCAGGGGTGGTCCAGATATCCCGGGTGGTGGCGAAGGAGGCCCAAAGGGAAGGAAAACAAAACCAAACGAAAAACAACAAAAAAGAGAGTCACTCCGTCGTAGGTAAAAGGATTAAAATATTTATTTGCACGTTTCGCTTCTTAAAGGGTAGGATCTTAACACTTGAAAAGCCAGCGCTGGTCTAACACGCGAGAACAACCTCCAGTAAAACCTGGACATCGCCGAGTCCCCACCGCACACTCCTCTCCTATCAGCCCGGGGCCCGCCCCACCTCGGGAGGTTACAGTAAGCAGGGGGAGGGAGGTTTAATAAGTGTTAAATAGACACACATTTTACGTGGCAACCCCAAAAACAAGCTGACAAGGCCTGAAAAGCCCCTTCCGCTGTCCCTCATCTCTGCTGGAAGGCAGCAGGTCAGCAGCCGGTCACTGCACTGCACGGGGGGTGCTGGAAGGGCAGCAGCTGCACAGAGCCACACCCCAGCACACCATGGCCATCTCCCCCTCTTCAAGCAAGGAGCCCTCACCAGCTGATACCAGCAAGTCTGAGACAAGCCTGCCAAAGCTTAACCAGACATGTGGCACTGTGCTTGTTGCTGAAAACCAAGGGAGGGGAGGTCTTCCTGCAACTTCCACAAGCAAGGTCCCCTTGACTCAAAGGGTGTCCTTTCACTCTTTGTCCCCCTCAGCGAAACACCGCTCCAACTGCATCCCGAGTCTGCCAGGGCTGCTATATAACTAGTCTGTCTTCTAATGTGTAGTTAAGTCTGTCTACCACGGTCCCCACCTCCTCACTTCTAGGAGGACCCGGCTATAGATGCTGTCACCATGTACATCCACTATCTCCCCTCTAAAGATATGCAGGTGGCCAGTGTTAGAACCCCAAAAACATCATCAATAGGCCCCAAATAAAAAATGAGGGAAGCCAGTGGAGGAACTGCAATCCTTTCCCTTGTAAGGCAAAGCTATTCTTAGTCTAGAACAAGACCACTTACACATGACATTAAACAGGTAGAAAACTAAGAAAAATAAATTCCCTTATCTGACACTTGTAAGATAGCGATTCTCCCTCACCCATCATCTCATAACTAACGAGGGAACCAAATACCACACCAGGGAGAGCTAATAAGGGGCATTTGTTCGTGGAGACTCTCTGCTTTCACAGGGCCATTCAGCAGCCAGAGCTTTTGGACAAGACAGATGTTCAGAAACCCAACGTAAAGCTAAATGAGCGACAGCTCTTCCCTCCCACCAGGCGCTTGCTGTTCTGTTTAGTAGAGGTTTCAGACTCTTGCAACTTGGCACTTCCTAAGGGCTGGTCCTTCATGAGGGTCTGGGCAAGGCGGGCTGCTTTAAGTTCCCTGCAGGGGGAGATGGAATGGAGGAAGAAAACCATGTCATGCATGACTTCCCATCAGCTACAGAAGAAAGCTATGAACAATCTCACACAAGAGGGTTACTGCAGTACTCCAGCATTGCTGGAGTGTGGTGATTTTTCACCCCAGAGGGCAACATCAGGATTACTGTAGGTATTCTCTAGAGATGCTACTCCAGAGCAGACCACCCTCAAGGGTTTACCAAAAGAAAGCTATACATCAAGTCAGCCACACACTGGCACCAGTATGAAGAGTCCCTAGATAAGTTCTTCTTCAAGTGTTTAGATTTATGAATGGTGGAACTTCGAGCAGTGCCACCTCATGCAGCACAAATACCTAACAAAGGCACACGCTTCTTTTCTGTTGCCTTTTTCCCCCTCCAGATACTTGCTGCTCTCCTGCCTACATGAAAAACCTATTCCCCAGCCAGCTTGTGCTAAGAGGGGTGGCGGGGCAGTTCCTAGATCCCAGCACCTCCAAACATTACTGCCAGCTGCAGTGAAATGGAGCAAGGGGAAAAAGGATGTCTCTCCACCTGACACTTCTCTTCCTTCTGTGCTAGACCACCATCTCAGGGTGGTATCAATTCCTTATCTGCCCACTGGCTGCATACGTGAGTATCTTCCATCACCAGTGGTTGCAGTGAGGGTGCAAGCTCACTGCTCTAATTTAGCCAACACCACAAAGCCAGAAGTGAGCCACAGCTCTTTGGGCACTACAAGTCCCTGCCACAGGCCCGTCATCCTCCCAGCCCCAGACAGGAGCTGACTGGTTATTTCTGCACACTGGATATCCCAACACTACCGCCCTACATTCAAGCCTACGTTCTAGTCACCAGCACTTGCTATGCCCATGTCTTCTTCCCTTTATGGCCATGCCAGCCTTACCTTTCCAGCATGGCAGTCTTGCACTTCTCCACATTTAGCTGCTTTTCGAGCTGCACAGCTTTTCCACGTGAAGGACGCAGAACTGGATGTTTAGTAAGAGCTGTGGCAGAAGGTCTTTCCACTGGGTCAGGATGGATCATGAGCTAGAAGGTAAAGGAGTCCAGGGTTTAATACTCCCTCTGTCACATTCCTACTGTAAAAACCTCCATCCCATCAAGACAACTTCCTCACCTTGAGGAGCTCAAGAAAGCTATGAGGCAGCTCCTGGGGGATCGGTGGTATATTGCCTTGGCGGATGTGGTGCCACATCTCCCCGTTGTGAGGCAGCGGTGCCGTGCCAGCTGCCAGAGCTACTGTGAGTGCCAGGGCAAAGATGTCTGCCTTTGGCAAATGGCAGTAATCCTGGGGAAAGAAGAATCAGGGAACAAGGAATGTCTTGCTATACTGACCAAAGGGGGGATACCAGCTCAAGAGGAAACAATTGAACAAGCGTAAGACACTGCCTTCAGTTTTCTTCTTCTCTTCAGGACAAAAACATTGATAGCAGGTAACATTGGTAACTAATAGCATGTTGGCTTTCACCCAGTGACGAGGAGTTTGCAGGCCACACTAGAATCACTGCAGCAAATCCAGAGGACAGCCCAACAAAAAATGTGCCTCCAGCCTTCATCACAAGGCAGTAACTTAGCCATGCCCAACTCAAATCAAGGACTACACGTGATACATTGACCTAACAGGTGCTAAATCCACTTGCAGCACAAAAAGATACTGCCACTTAAACATCTGAGCTGATGACCACATTCAAGCTGGGGGGTTTTGTGGTTTTTTTTTTTTGTTTGTTTGGTTGATTGGTTTTGAGGTTTTTTTTTGTTTTTTATTTTGCTTACTGGTTTACCTTCTGTTCACTGTCCAGATTGGTAAAACTGCAGCCAGTTTAAGGAGCATTTGTGCCTTCCACCTCTCCATGCTACCTGATCAGTGCTTGTTGTACAAGGCATTTGTCTGGGTGCATATGTTCCTCAGTAATCACCTGCAGCAGCTTCATCTCAGCTGGGTGTGTAAATGATAAACTGATACAGGTTTTGCCCCATTCATCCCTTGCAGGTAGACTAGTTGCAATAATGTAATGATAAAGTTGCTTATGAAGTATGTTAAATATTTACATGACAAGACCCAGGCCTACATTATCCTTAATAAAGTGTTAATTTTGCTAATTTTACAGCCAGACCAAACGAAAAAGAAGATAAGGCAAGGAATATGCAAGAATAAGTTTCACTACAGTTGCTCTCTCCCTACTTGCTCACCACACCATCTTCCCCACTGGCCCACCAGCAGCTGTACCTCTTGCAAAATCTCATTGGCCAAAAACCGTCTGTCTCCTTCCTCCACCTGGGGGTTTGATATTGATGTCACATGGCCAAGGTCACCTAAGACAAACACCAATCAACTAATGGAGTAAACTGATGTAGATCTCCAGCAATAAAAGCCTGCATTTTACAGGCACCAAGAGAGCAATCAGGAAATACTGCATAAGAGAGCAAGCCTGCTCCTCTGGAATCTGGGCTTGGAAACAAGCACCCAAGTCTTCCAGGACTTGTCTCTTTAGAGGACTTCATTCTGTTAAGTAGCAGAGGCATTCAGGACTATGCTATCAGCTGCGTACGCAAGCCTCTTCAGGCGGCAGGACAGAGCAATAGCAAGTGGTGATGAGCAGCCGTCATCTGAAACCAGCTGTAAAGTGAGCTGAAGCCTACCAATCTTATACACCACGCCCGAAGAGAATTCATCTTCACTGTCACTCTCTTCTGGCTCAGCAGGGCTCGCAACTGCCAGCTTGTGGCAGATGAAGATATTACCTGCAAGACAGTGAAGTTCAGCAGTAGTGGGGTATCAGTAACCAGACAACAGCAGCCTCAAATCCACAGAAATCCCACCTGTCAAGCTAGTTCAGCTTTGCAGTCAGAGAAGCTACACACACGCTCCCCACCCCTTACAGTCCTTCTGCCGAGCTCACGTATGTAGCAATACAACTGTCTTCTTTGTCAGCTGTATCTTATGCATACCATATTGTAATGTAAGCAGCTTCTCCGTTCCTCTCTCTGCCCCCCAAGCTAGAAGCATGATTTTAGCATGCAAGAGAAGCTCTACTATAAGGATGTAGCTATGTGACCCCGGTGGCAAGCATTGCCCTGGAGGTGCTCATCCTCAGCTGCACAGTGGAAAGCTTGTTGGGTTGGTTTTTTTTTCAGGAACTTAATCCCTTGGGGTAGGTACAATAAATATTCACTTCTCACTCCAGCTCTCACATACAAAGGTCAAGTGTTGTGCAACAAGACAGCAGCAAATAAGGAAGTCCCTGTCTTCACTAGCAGCCCTACTTGCTCCACCAGTATGAAAGTGATTCCCATGAGCCAGGATTATGAAGATCATAAGACAGAAGTAAAATGCTACCAACTATCAAAGAAAGCTCAGTTTTACGGCAGCAATAGTAACAGGATTAAAGAAAAAAACCAAACAAAACCCAACAACCAATCTACAAGACATTCGCCCTTTCAGGCAAGATCCGATTTCCTTTGAAGGTTCAGTCAGGCTCACTTGGAAGACCCACAAAGAAGGGAAGCACTATACTTACTAGGTTTGATATCCAGGTGCACAAGGCCAGAGTTGTGGATGTATTTTAGCCCCATTGAGACTTGTAACAGAATTTCTTTCAGCTCTGCTTCTGAGAAATATTGGCAAAGCTTTGCATTTTCCATCAGCGTGTCTTGGAGACTCCCACCTGAGTAGAGACAGTCAGTCTGAGACCTGACAAAGATTTTTATGGAGCAGCATGTTTGAAATAGCTTAGTAGAAGGTATTGCTTAGAACCCTTGCAGCCTTGCTAGTGACAAACCCTGACCAGACCAGCTGTATATGCTCTAGTGATCCAGCTTGGGCATCACCATTTGCCTTCAGCCTTTCCATTGCCTCAGAGTGCCCGGTCTCCTGGTTGGCAAGGACTGAGCAACCGACGGCACCAGAAGGGCTGACCTGGTAGTGACACTGCTGCTGCAAGCAGTGAGAGTGTTAATAATTTCTTTTGCCATGCTTACAGGCAGAAAGCAGGTGTATGAATGGTGGACCAAGGAAATTAAGCTCCCACTAGCAGATGTGTGCTTGAAGATTGTAACACTTGACGCAGAAACAGAGTTTTGTGCGTCTCCATTAAGATAGTCTGGCTAATTCTGAACTAGCAAATACCACAAATGCCCCACCCCATCAGCCTGCTTTTCACCATTTCTCCTTTAGTCTCAGATATTCATCCACTAGAACGCAAGAAATCCATCAATGATACAGCAATGGCTCCCACATTTCATGGTTACCCCACCAGATCTGACTCCATTACTCCAAAGAGCTATCACCCCTAATCACTGAGCCCCAAGATTGCAGGAGCAGCTGAAAGCAATTGAGTAGCTCTCTGGTAGCCAGATGCATCTTTTCCAGTGTCTCCCAAACAGGGGTATGGCCAAGAGAAAACTCAAGTAAGCATGTACCACCCCACTTACAGTGCCCCGTTTATAGTTTACCTCATTATTTAGCTACATTTCTCTGCAGCTGTAGAGCCCTTTCTTCTAGCCAAGATGCAAGGTGCCCTCACCTCAACCAGGTATCCATTCTTCAAATCATTACTCCCTTCGTGAAGAAAGATTTGTTTCCAAGATACATGACACTTAAGTTCACCACTCTCGAGTCACTCCTGTCAGGTTTTGTCTACACAGCCCCAGATGCAGTTCTAAGCAGTGGCATGGGGACTACTTCTCCAGGCCAGCCGGTGCAGAGGAGCAATTTTAAAGTCTCACAAATCAGAGGGTGTTCACTACTAGTAACATATTGGCACCCTTCAGAGCTTTGTCTAAATATTGTTCCCTGGGGAACTGCAGCCCCAGTGCCATTTGCTTTGTTGTGAACCAGAGCATGCCATATTTCAGTCCTGAAAGAGGTAACCCCACCCATCCAGAGATCTTAGCTTTTAACAACATCACAGCTCTTACCATTACAGTGTTCGTTTTGGATAATCATGTGATCGTCCTCTGCCCATGCCGAGTAGTAGCGCACAACATGGGGGTGGTGTCCAAGGACAGCATGAGCATAGACCTCACGCAGTGCCAGCTGCCTAGAGAAGCACACAGAGCAATGGTAACAGGGTCCTGTTCAGGACCATGAGAGGAGACATATTTTGCAGCCTGGCTTGAGAACAGGAAAGCAGAGGTGTTTAGGACTCTTGAGGGTTTTGGCAGATGGACAGGCTCTCGCAGCTGTTGAGGCAAAACCTGCCCTTGCTCAAATGCCAAATGAGCTATTTGACAGTATTATTTTAGAGAGACTGGCTGCGTGGACATGAGAAGTTCAGGTAAGCTGTCATCTTGCTTTGCAATGCATATGGATTCTTCCTTTTCTCAGACATTTGTATCCAACAGTCCTAAAGTGGTAACTTCCCCCACCCTCCCAACTGTTACTTGGGAGCACAACAGCAGCCAGTTTTTGCTCATACCACCCCTCAGGTACCTTTAGATCTACACTCCTTCCCCATCACACCTCCCAAGAACATGTCCCTCATTTCAACTGGCAGTTTTCAGCTAGCACACTCACTCATCCGAGGATCCTGCCAGAGGCCTTTTGGAGCGCTTGATGGCATAAACACATCCATCGAGGCGTTTGATGCACTTGTAGACAGAGCCAAACTCCCCTACACCGATTTTTTCTACTTCCAGGAACTCCTTCTTGTAGCGGGAAACCATATTGCTCTCTTTCAGAGGGTATCTCTATAAGGTTACAAAAACAAAGACAAGTTGAAAGACTCTGATAACATCTGTCATCTTTTTAGAGCTCTGTAGCACTTCCTCTCAAAGAGCACCTATGTTTCTTCCTCTCCCATTCTGGATGTTCATCCAGGCATGCGTGCAGGGGCACTACCAGTTCTTCTTAAAATACTGTCTTCCACTTAGGCATGTAGTGGGTTTTTCTGACCACCTATCCTAGGTCATCTCAGCCTGGGGTTTGGCCAAGGTTGGGTTTTTGCTGTGTGTTTTTTCAGTTTGTTTGTGTAGATTTATTTATTTATTTATTTTAATCATGACTTGCTAGCCCTAGAGTTAGGCATTGCAGCTAAGGAGAACTGTAGTCTAGTTGGCTGTATGTGCCTAAGCCTCTTTGGGTTATTACAATCACTTCTCCTTTTGGCAGTCCTGTATCCAGGGCTGGTGGAGTTAGTCAAGGATGAACAGCAGGCAACAACAAAATACCTACCTTGTGCCCACCTACTGCAGACCTGGAAGGATCTGATACCAGCCTTGGTAGGTGGAAGACCAGCACCTCCAAATTAGCCAAACTCATCTACTGAATCTGCTTTTAAATAAGAGCTATTGCTTCTTTTGATCTCAGGAGAGAAGCTTGGTGTGTTGGCTTAATGTGGCCCCAGCTACATGAGAGGTGCTTTACTCTGCAGCAAAGACATTCTGCATCAGTTCAGACTTTCATCGGGTTTGAAGCACCAGCTGTTGACTAAGGGCAGGTTAGCAGGGCCCAGTGTGTCTGTTTGTATTGCCCGTGATTTCTCAACAGGAGCCACTTTCCCACAAAGGGCTGAAACCTTGCAGAACAGCTGGAACATCATTATAGCTGCAATAATGGCCACTGGGGAAATAGGAGCTGCTCATACTGCTTGTATAGAGATGTCTACTGGCAGGGGAGAGAAGAAGAGATAAGCAGTGGAGCATGAAGTGAACAGAGTGGACTAAATTATTTTTCTCCATGCTCCTGCATCCCTTACAGAGACAGTGGCACATGTTGCACAGTGGTTCCCACATAAACCACTACTGTGATTGCCCTAGTACACGATACATAACCTTAAAGGGTGGCGTAAAGAGTGGTCCTCAGAGCCAGTAAGAAGCAGTCCACATGAAACAGCAGCCCTTTGCGACAGGTTGTATTTCATAAGGCATCTCTATTTTACAGTATTTTAAAGAGCTTTGGGAATAAAGATACCTCTTAGTACACAATTTTGTATCTATATTGCATACTCAATCTAATCACCACTCGATCAAAATAATATTTCAGTAAGTCACAAGTTACTCGAGGCTTTTCTTCTGAAGGAAAACAATAATTGTAGCAGCCCTGACTATTATCTGGTAGCAGATTTAACCTGCAGCTGTAGTTTTTCCACGGGGAGCATTTTTCTTCCTGCAATACCAGTCTCCTCTGCTAGAGGGTACCATTATTCTTCCAGCAAGCGGAATCGGTTACAATGAACAATTCTACCTACTTGCAGAAGCCAAGGTAATTCCTTCAAGGAGCTGTTAAGAAAAACTGACATTTTTATGTCATCTGAACGCAGTTCAGGCTTGGCTTGCTTTCCAGAAGCCAGCTGTACGAGTGTCTTCCCCCCCCCAGATAAAACTGGGAAGAAAGAAGAAGGCTGTTAGACAAAGGTCCACGCACCAGTTTTGCCAGTGAATACCTCACACTCTGCCCCATGCAGCCAGGCCAACACACCCCACTGCTGAGGTTCACCAGCCAAGCACAGACATCAGCAATAGAACTTGGTTTTGTGTTGCAAGACAATGTTTGCTGTCCTGTAGCTATGTAAGCTATGGTGGGAACTTCCCTTGAATCCCAGGGCACATAGAAACCCCTCAGTGGGGTATTTTCCTGCTGAAGGAGGGTACAGAATTCCCTGCCTTGCTTCAGAAGCTTGTTACTGTGACTACTGCAACTGAAACTCTACCCTCAGTACTTATCCATGTCAGAGGCATTCAGCTCAGTCTTTTTTGTTTTGCAGTGTGCTCCCATCTAGGACTTGCAAGCCAAGTTCCATTCACACCCAGAGATGCTCCGTACACCGATTCAGAACAGCAACAATACACCGGCTTTCTCAAACCGCAAAGGTACAGCCCCTACTTATGCTAACTCAATAATACAGTAATACAATTCCCCCCAAGGAACCCAAATTACATTTCCTGACCAAAATCAGTGGTTTAGGATTACTTGTCAAAGTTTCAGATCGGCTTTAGTAGAAGTTTCCTTTAGAGATGGGAATCATTTCTGAGTTTGTTGTCTCAAACAAATGTTAAAACAAAATATTCAGCTTGGAATTATTTTGTCATAGATACTCATCCTCATCATGAGCCATGATTTACATTCCAGTACCAGAATAAGTTTCATCAAGCACCAAATCTTTACAAGCATCTTATCCTCTCTGTGGGGGAAATACAGACACTCACCTTTGTAGGTAGCTCCTGTTTTATCTGTCTTCTTGGATCAGGATCCCTCCTGTAACAGTTTAGGAAAGTCTGGATGTATCATTTCAGTGCAGCAATGCAACTGAGATTTGAGACAAAACATTTTTTTGAAGAAAAAAAAAAAATGTCCAAAGCTTGCTTCATAGTTTAAAGATGGATTTAGTAGAGTGTTAATGCACAACAAGTTTCTAGTTGAGGCCTGAAAGGCTGTCATGCCAGGCTTAGGAAGTCTTTTGTTCTATTTAGAAAGCCTCCACTTGCCAGCTTCAGGAGTGCCCACAAGACAGAGCATCATTCCTTCAGAAGCATCATTCCCCTGGCCACCTTGTTAATGGTGAAGCCACATAGGAGATGACCTTGCACAAGCTCCTAGTGAGGGAGAGCTGCCTCACTGTGCTTTAGAGGCAGATACCCAGCTAAGCACCTGTTACAGCTGCAGCTATGAAAGGAGCTGAATGCCATTGTAGCGCACAGGTATTTGACTAAGTGTGAGTCTCGGTTAACCCAGACCAGACCTTTTCCAGGTCAGCAGTAGCCTATGGCCACCTTAAAAGCTGTACTACATGCAAACGCACACCTCATTTCTTCGGAGTTGTGGGTATGTGCATAACTGAACCAAGCACCGCTCTACCCATGTTGAGAAAGTTTCTTTCCGTTTTCTCCTGTAGCCACAGCATTGAGGTTAGCTGCTGATCCCCCACTTACATTTCTGAACAAAGGAAATTACTGGGTTTATTTCTATTTCTGTTACCTTCACATGTCTGCTAATGTTTGCTCTGCACCAGAGAATACTACAGAAGTGATTCATTGTTAGCAAATAAGTTCAGGTATTAAACATCTCCATCATTACTGAACTCCTTCAAGCAGTCTCCTTCCAGACAGTTAGTTAAGAGCAGTTCACTTACAGGTCTCCTCTGGTCTTCTGTTTGCCACGAGGAAGAAAGAGCATTTGTCGATATGACTCTGGTGTAAAGGGATTAATGTTGACAAGAGGAGCTTGGGTAGAGTCCTCAGAGTCAGCACCAGGAGTAAATCTCAGATGTCGGAAGCCTTTGGACGGGACCTTTGTCCCAGATGAAGGAAAAGCTGTCTTTGATATCAGACTCTGTATTAAAAAAAAAAAAGTGGCAGATAAGCCATCAATATGTTTTGGTTGCTGCTATGTCAAAATAAAATCTCTACTCTCCTGCAAATCAAGACTTCAGCTCCCGTCCTCAGGACTGTTGAATCATTCAAACCCTGCATCCCTGATTTAGTCCTGACAGTTTTATTCTCCTTCCGCAAAGTATTATGCTCTTCACTAAGCCCTTTCAGACTCTATTCCCTGCTTGGTTGGGCAAGGCCTGCAGAGGCATTTTGGCAAGCACAGTCCTCAAGAGGAACAAGCTGCTTATCTGTCCCACCTACAGAGACACAGAAATTGCATCATCTGCTTCACTAACATGGAAGACCCAGCTTTGTCAAACATGGACTGTTGTATCAGTGCGGTCAGGACAGGTTTCTCAGGCCATGAGATAGAACATGACCTAAATCTCCTTTCAGTCCCCCAGCAATAAGCAACATTACCACAGGGGAAGTTAGTAGAAGTATTTTTATATGACTACTGTAAGAGTGACCATAAAATAATGCTCCTCAAGAAGAAAACAGTTTCAAAAATTTAAGTCTAGAAGGAAACTCTGGATCTTCTATAGTTCAGCTTCCCACAGAAGACAGGCCATTGGATTTCACCTACTAGTTCAAAACCTCTGGCCAAGTAAAGCATAACTTCAGAGAGGCACCCAGTCTTGATATGAAGACCAAAAAAAAAAAAATCTACTTACTTTCAATAATTTGACCCCTTCAGTAACTATCAACTTTTTGAAACGTTTGGTTTTGACTTGTTTCAGCTTCAAGACAGTGGTTTAAGGTCTAAAGGGGATTTTAAAAACACCTCTTTCTTTTAGTTAAAAGCCCTTCAAGAACTTTGAACTTGCCTTATCATGAAAATCAAGTTATAGAACTATCTTTTTAATCCAACAGTGGTCTCACTTATGATCCTGGAGCCACATCTCCACTCACATCTAGAGTGCCCCCCTTCTTTCATTCTGAAAATAAAAAAACCCTAGAGCTGAATGCAGTATCCTGCATCCACCTAACTGATGCTGCAGTCATGGATATAGCTACTTCTGAGACATCCCTTTATTTCTATACCGTACTTGGAAGGTCAGTTACTGGTTTATTATGAACATGGAAGTGCTTCTTGATCACTTTCCCAAGCTCTGGTCTGCATGTCCTTGCTCTTGGATGGACAAGTTCTGCATATGGATACATTGAAAGCAGAGTATGTCCAAGGCCAGTTTACCCAGCAGCCCAGAAGCTCAGTAGAATTATTGTGGCTATGCTCTAGTCTAGTCACAAGTCAAGAAAAGGAGCTAAGGTACCACAGCAGACTGTTGCAATTCCCTCCTGCTCTAAGACTTTATTTTGCAATTAAGCAGACTTGTCTCCTGTGACACCATCTGAGAGTAGAATCTGCTGCCATAACTAACTCAAGCAATATGTTCCAGGATTGGGTAAGTCTACAAAATACAGGCATCTGCCTCCTGCACCATGCATTGTAACTGGGCCTCCAGTGCTCATCAGTCTGCAGTTAGATGTGGCTTTGCTTTCTTACCCTTTCTCTCACCTTCAACTATCCCAAGATCAATGCTCCCAGCCTTGTTTGTAAGCAGATTTAGGCCTTATTAAAGCCCACCTTCTGCAGCATGTTTGAAAAACAAGACCTTTCTCCCAGAAGATAAAGGAAAAGAAATTGTTGATTTAGTGCAATTATTGCTCATGGGCTACAAGGCAACAAAACGCAGGCAACATGTCTTCAACACGTTGTCTACACGAGCCTGAAATGAAAGCACCCTGCAATACCAGTAGCCCATCTGGTCTAGAAGAGATTCTAGACCTCTCTCCTATTTTCAGATGAGGTTCAGGGAGATTTCTTATAAAGGGTCATTGCAGGGAGTTCTTGAAGTGATGTCATTTTGAGCCGCTTTCCCCTAGAGAGAGGCAGGCCATTCCTCAGTAAATATGGTCACAGAGTTGGTCACGTGGCCATAGGTTCATCCTTCTCTCCACATAATCAAGTTTCTGGAGGGAGACAGAAGTCAAGCCCTAGCTCAGAAATACTAAAAGGATCATTCTTCTGTGTACCACCTGAGTAAAGAAGCAGCCAGTAGAGCAGGAACATTGAGAGACAACTGAGCTACATTCCATTGAAAGTCTTGAATGCTAGAAGCCAGTGCCGACAACAGAAGATATCTAGGAATTTCTAGAGAAGCTGGCACTGACAAAACAGTCATTATATTCTCTGTAAGAAGTTCCATGGAAAACAGGGGTTGAGATCATCCTCCCAAGAAACTAGCTCAATAGACAAGTTACAGTTTGGGACAGTAACATAGAGGAAGAGGGGCTAGCCTTCCTCCACAAGCATACATTGATTTGCTACCCTGAGAGCAGAGTCCTGCTTTCCCCAAATTCACTGGGCAGCTCCATTCCATACAAAAAGAGAATCAACCTCACTAGACAACAAGCTGGTTGGAGGCCATCCAGACTCACCATACAAAGTATTCTCCAGCCACACCACCACTTTCTCTTTCAAGAGAAAGCCAATATGCATTCAGAAAAGTGCTGAACAGAGCAATCAGGGCAGCTGCCTGTCCCCAGGCTGGAATGGCAAGCTCCATGAAGAGAGATGCATTTATCCCTCTGGGAGCACACCGCACACTTCATATAGAGACACCACAGATGTCCACTCCCCTCAGCAGAGCGTGAGGGCCACATGGGCATCCAAGGCACATGGTTGCTTAGGTTAAGTCAGAACAACCCAATGCCCACTAACTGGTTTTAGCAACAGCTTGGAGAGAGTCAAGACACTTGCTCCCACACACAGGTTTCTATTCACGCCCACAGAATAAGCTTTCCATAGCTAAGGAGCTTGTAGTCCAGGTTTCTAAGGGAAGAGTAGAAGGCTAGCAACAGTAGCATGGAAAAAAACCCCAACATTTTCCACAGAGCTAGCAACAGATCCCCTCACCACCTATGCAGTGATAGCCTGGTGACACCTCAGGCCTCGCCTGCTCGGACAAAGCTGATACGCTCATTACCTTGGGAGTGTGTGGGCTGTCACACAACTGCAGCTTTTTCCAGTTGATGTGCAGTGGTGTCTCAGTATTACCCCAGTTCTTGTTCACAGCCGGGGAAGCCTTCAGGGTGGGACTCACCCAGGCTTTCGTCCTGCTCAGGAAAATATCACCAAGCTTTCTCTGAGGTGTTACTGGCAGAGGACTGCCCCCTTGCCACTTCTGTAAATCAGAGCGTCTGGCAGGGCTCACGCTCAAGGAATCCTCCTCATTTATGCTTCTGTCTTCACTCTCTTCACCGCAACTGGAAAAATCCAGTTGCTGAATGAATTCATCACTGTCATCCCAGTCATCCATTTCACCATATGAAACAGAACAGGTATAGCTGATACTGACCTACGTTGTCAGAGGAAGAGAAAGATGGTGTTACTTACATAGAAAGATTAAGAATGCTCATCCTTGCCTTAGCAAAGGCATTAGCTGTAGTCACTGTATGCACTCCCCCACTCCAATCCCACTTACAGAGAAACCCTGATGACTCACAGTTGTCATTTGAAGGCATTGGTTACAGAAGAGTACCTCAGAGTTAGAAGTACAAATCCATTCAGTTACGGTTTATATAACAGCAGCACATTCTGCTTTTCACCTTGTTGGTACAAATCAGATACAACTCCTAAGTCACTACCTTTCCCAGTAAGACTTCAAGGCAACTTCTCCACCCACCGGTACTTCATCCACTAGTCTCATCACACATAAAGCCAGCAATCAAATGCTAAAAAACACACACCAGCCCTCCCCTCATCTTTTTCTACCTTAAATTTCTTAAACAGAGAATAAGAACCAACACTACATACAACTGTAAAAGCAGAGGACACCCCAAGCAGCAACCAGAAAGTCTCCAGAGAACCTTTCTCCGCCCATGGCACATTTTATAAGCACTTCACACACCTGGGCCATTGCTAATGGGAAAGAGCTGGAGCTCAGCAGCACCTGTGCACTGTTACTGGTGCCCAGGAAAGCTGGGGGCTGAAGGATTTTGCTCAGCATATGGATTTGCAGTGCCTGCAACCAGCTCTGCAGGGAGCCAGGGTTCCCTCTGAGTCACCTTCTTGCTTCTGCATGCTCTTCCCTCCTCCAGTTCCCCAGGACCTACAGGGAGATGATGTTTGCTGACAGCCAGTCTGCTCCATGTTAATCCCATCAGAGATGCAGTCTTTGTGGGCTTCGCTTGCACAAGTGATTAGTCTTGTGGTGATAGAGCCCTGTGCTTCCTCCTTTAAAATCTGAATTTCACTTCCACGTTCAGATGTGCGTTAGTAGGGATAAGGGTTGCAGGCTGAATGGGGAGGCTAGTAGCCTAATTTATAACATGCCAGACTTCAGGAGAGAGTTAAGGACCATCCACGGGTCTTTGTGGTTTCCCCATCTTGAGTTTTCAAGGGAGGGAGGAGCTGTCTGTGTTGGTGAAGGCAGCCCCACTGGTAAGGTGACTCTGCTGCTCACCAGGAGCAGGTCAATGTCTCCTCTCACTGTGCCTCTGTAAAAAACAGGGATCTTTCTGTGCCTTTGTGAGCATATTGAAGAGGGACCAGAGTGAGATTTAACTAAGTGAGAAGATTACAGCAGCCTTTTCTTAGCATTGAGGGGAGCTGCTAGACGTACGTGCAGAAATTGGAAGTGGCTGCAATCCAGAGTTGATGAGAGTTTCTGAGAACTGACAGGTGCTTTCCTGTGTACACGTTGAGGGCAATTCCACCAGAAAATAAAAGGACATGGTGACCTGAGGTTACTCAGCCCTCCTAACCTGGTCTTTGAATGAAAAATGTGGCCATACAGGTCTCTGAAGTTGCATGAAGTTCATTTGATATAGGCCACCAAAGATGTATTAGGAAGACATGCCAGGACCTCAGTATTGGTCTTACTGCCTCATCTGGCCCAGAGGTTGTGGCGTTTCTTCCAGGCAGAGAGCCTGTCACTGCCGTGCAGACCCCCTTCTGCTGCACGCAGCTGCTGCCTCTCCCTGAACCTTACCTTGAGCGAGGCCCAAAAGTCTGGGAGTGCTGGCACTGGCTGCTTTTTGCTGTGACAAGCTGTCTCTGCAGCATCTGGCCAGCTGAGATCCTACGATAAGACCACTTTCGTACTGCTGAGATCTGACTGTTAATCAGATGTTCAGTACTGGGAGCCTTGGATAGGAATATTTTATTGGAAATCTGAAGAAATAATCCTTTTAGTCCCCATAACTACCTTTTGACGAAACTCCTTCAGGCCACAGTTTTCAATCCCAGCTGAAACATACACATTTTTTTCTTTTCACCAGGGTTTATAGGCATTTTTCTGAAGAGGAATGCAATATGTAAAGGAGAAAAGTTGGACTTGCTCTGTATAGAAGGCTCACTTGTTCATCTTGCATCTTGTAACTAAAAGCCACAACATTTTAATTTCATATTTGTTTCTGGAGGACTACTCAAAGATCTGACGACAATTTTCTTAGCAGCCAGTTGGAGGGAAAATGCGTTCATTTGCTTTTGAAGGAGAGTTTTTTCTCCTAAAAGTGTCATGTTCTCTCCTGGTCTAGGTCTCCTCAGTTTTGGTAAAATAATAAAGTAGAAAATGTGGCCATTGGTTTTTGCACGCATCCAACAAACCATGTGCCCTCGGCAGGCACAGATTGCTGGCCAAAGCAGCGTAAATAGCTCTGGTGCCACCAGATCTCATCCCGTGAGGGCTTTTTCAGCAAAAGCTGGGAGTTTGGAGCATGAAGACTTTTTGCCCATCTCAGAATCAGTGCTGGCAGCCTCTGCTCCCTGTCACTGTCTACTCTCCCTGCTGCATCCCCACCCTTGTGCTGGGGCGACGCTGGTGCAACCACACAGCAAAGGGGACCAGGTCTGCACCTCAAATAGCCCGTGTGGGTTGTGGAGGAATTTTTATTCAGGATTTGTTTCCCCTGCCTGGATTGCTGGGGGACAGACTGATATTTGTGCCAGCACGACTGTGGAGATGAAGGAGAGAAACGAGCTGTCACTTTAGCATCACCAACACGCAAAAAAAATTTCATCAAGATGAAACTTGGCACTGTCTATATGGTTAAAGAGAAGCATGTGGCCAAGTATTTGCAGAATTTGGCTTTTTTTTTTTATACCGTAAAAAAAAATTATGCAGGGTTTTTTTGGGTTTTTTTTTTTTTCTTTACCAGTCACCTTCTATGAAAAACTCCATCTGCTAAACACCACCTACTGTGGTTTATAGCTCTGCAAAGTAAACTTGTGCATGGGCTTTGTGAAACAAAATGCCCACTCAGTGTTGGAGCTGACTGAAATGAAGCTCATGGCAAATGGACTCTAATGTTACCAAAAAGGAGAAAAAGACTAAAACCCACTGTTGAGGAAACTGGATGATGAGTTTCTTAATGGTGTATTGAACACTCAGAGCGGCTCAACAGGAAAAAAGTTAGCCAATTAAGGCTTTTATGACAATATCTTCCCTTTAATTGTGGCCTGCTTAATTGGGTAATCCAATTAATCAGAGAGTCCTAGGGAATGGAGTTAAACCTAATGACACTTAATGACATTGGTGGTAGCGTAATGAGGATGGTAATTACACAGAAGTTGGCTGCCTGTGGATGCCTTGGTCATGACTGTGTCTCTATCTTTCAATCTCAAGCTGATTCTGCCTGATTCTCTGAAAACTGTTCCACATCCTTCTACAGCAGACACATATATATATATATGTCTATGTCTATATACATGTCTATACACACACCAGTATATACTGGATCACTATCACTGACTTTTTTGGATTTGTGGCTTGCAGCTTCCACCACAGAAATTTGAGGGTATGGGAGATTGCCCCCTTCCTGGCCCTGAGGCTGCTCTGCTCAGCTCCCTTGACTCAACCGGTAGGGTGGGCTCAGCAGGGCTCCTCCTTAGTGTTGCTCTCAAAAAAGCAGCTGGTCTACATGGGGGTAGCAAGCCTGGGGGGGACAGAGGCAGGCAGAGAACTCTGCTCTCTGGGAGATGGTGAAACACGGGGACCTTAGAGAGCCCCCAGTCATAGGATCATAAAATGCTTTGGGTTGGAAGGGACCTTTAAAGGTCATCTAGTCCAACCCCCCTGCAGTGAACAGCAACAAGCTTCATCTAGATCAGGTTGCTCAGAGTCCTGGCCAATCTGACCCTGAATGTTTCTAGGGATGGGGTTTCTACCACCTCTCTGGGCAACCTGGGCCATTGTTTCACCACCCTCATTGTAAAAAATTTCTTCCTTTTATCTAGTCTACATCTACCCTCTTTTAGTTTAAAATGATTACCCTGCATCCTATGGCAGGCAACAGGCCCTGTTAAAATTATTGTCTACATCTTTCTTATAGGTCCCCTTTAAGTATTGAAAGGCTGCATCAAGGTCTCCCTAGAGACTTCTCTTCTCCAGACTCAACAACCCCAAGTCTCTCAGCCTTTCTTCACAGTAGAGGTACTTCATCCCTCTCATCATTTTTGTGGCCCTCCTCTGGAGCTGCTCCAACAGGTTCATGTCCTTCCTGTGCTGAAGACTCCAAAGCTAGTCACAGTACTCTAGGTGAGGTCTCACCAGAGCAGAGGGGGAGAATCACCTTCCTCAGCCTGCTAGCCATGCATCTTTTGGTGTGGCCCAGGGTACAGTTGACTTTCTAGGCTATAAGTGCACACTGCTGGCTCATGTCCAACTTTTCATCCACCAGTAACTCCAGGTCCTTCTCTGCAGGGCTGCTTTCAGCCCCTTCATCCCCCAGACAGTGTTGGTATCAGGGACTGTCCCAACCCAGGTGCAGGACACTGCACTTGGCCTTGTTGAACCTCGTGAGGTTCACATGGGCCCATTTCTTGAGCTTGTCCAGATCCCTCTGGATGGCATCCTCTCCCTCAGGAGCATCAAGTGCGCCGCTCAGCAGGGTATCATCTGCACATCATAGAATGGCTTAGCTTGGATGGGATCTCAGAGATCATCTAACCCAACTGCCCTCCATGGGCAGTGATGCTTCTCAACTAGACCAGGTTGCTCAAGGCCTCGTCCAACATGTCCTTTAACACCTCCAGGGAGGGGGCATCCACAACTTCTCTACGCAATCTATTCCAGAGCCTCGCCACCCCCGTACTGAAGAACTTCTTCCTGAGATCCCGTCTAAACCTATTCTCCTTCAGTTTAAAACCATTTCCCCTCGTCCTATCGCTGGACACTCTTGTGCAGAGTCCCTCTCCAGCCTTCCCGGAGGTTCCCTTCAGGTACTGGAAGGCAGTTACAAGGTCTCCCCGCAGTCTCCAGGAGCTGGCACCGGAGAGCACAGAAGTCGGGAGCCCACTCCAAGCTGCCCTCGGGCAGCTCCAGCGCCCCCGCGCCCCGCCTCCGGCGCC
>JAAGNO010023083.1:0-21097 GCA_033439905.1 Ceryle rudis | reverse complement strand
AGACCCCTAAGTCTGCAGCCTTCGAATGCCTCTTTTCCAGGAAATCGGCAGACATGGGCCGCTGCTGCTGCTGCTGACGTGGAGAGCCACAACCCAACACACTGCAGGCTACCACCGCCTGCTCGTCTGGCACTATTGCTACCGGGCTCCAAAACTTTTGTGACCACATTAAAAACTATTTTCCAAATTGTGATCTAGCCCAGATCAGATTAAAACCCTTCTTTTGTTGGGAACTGTGTTACTTCTCCTTCATAGTCTCCCATTCTGAACCTCCTCTCAGCCTCAGTCCTTGGCTAACATCCCAACAGGAACCAAGCAGTGTATAGGCCACACGATGCCTTCACAACCTCTCTGCAATATTAGATCTTACCCAAAGACTGCGCTGCTCTGCCTGCTGATGGGCATTTAAAAATCACTGCCAAATCCTATTATTTATGGGAAAACCTATGGAATATGCAGAAAGCAATGGATAAAAAAGCTGTAGTTTACAGGGTTTGGACTTCTGAGCAGCTACAGGCCAAACCGTATGTTTCTCTGAAACGTCTAGCACATTTTGGTCTCTCTGGGGCTTCTAGTGTTAATAGAAAACTTCATTAACAGAAAAATTCCCTGTGAAGAGAGAAAACTGCCACAGGGAGGTACACAATTTCACATAATTTCTCCCTGTGTTTAGAACACGGGTACATGCCTATTTCCATCAGACATGCCTAACACACTGGGTACAAATAGAGAAAACAGTCTGATGTGGCATAACAATCCATATTTAATGACATTCAGCTTTTCATTCTCAACCTTAAATATAGAACAAGAGGTTTGCTGTCAAAATAGTTGTTGCAATGGCTGGAGCTGATGCTTGCAATGGCATTTTTATTAAGGTTATGCTATTTATGAAATGGGTTCATCTGCCTCAATTCTGTCAGTTTGGAAGTTCAAGTTATCCAGAAGACCTAAATTCCCCAGAGCGTCTTATTCTGCCCTCATTTTAAAATTACTTGATTAATTTCTCAGTAAAAAGTAACTGTCTCATCTGACAGACAATATTTTCATTCTGTGCTAAAGGATGTAAAGGATATAGAGCACCTCAATATCCAGTGTGGTTGTCCATTGGTTCCACTTTGCTGTTGACATAAGGGATTGCAGGATTCTTTGAGTCGTCCCCTCCGATATCGCCTACTGATAAGAAATGTGTCAAGTCAGGAAAGAGCCAGTGTTCTGTTAGCAGAGACACTTGAGCAATATGTTATAGAAACTGAGGCATGGAAGTTCTCTCTCCAGACAACTCACATGACATGAAGTGTCATCCACTGAAAGATTAAATCTTGCCACCTGAGGCTAGACTGTTCTTTTTTTTAGATTGTCAAAAGTTGAGGCTTTGTTAGTAACTGTGGAAAGTAAGGGTTGATCCTGGTTAAACAGGTCCGTAACATTTCTTTCATATATACTACTCAGTATCTTCTTCCCCAAATACAAATTATTCTTGCTCTTCTGGTAGCATCATACTCTTTTGGCAAGTGTCATTTGCCAGAACATGAGTTACACAAGGAAAACACTGATTTTCTTTAGAAGCTGCCAGTTCCTTATCTCAGTCATTTAGACAACTTTTAACTGCCCCAGCACTTATTCCTGATCTGTTACATTGTCTCATCAGTTTAGTGCGGCTGTGGCCTTGTTCTTTGCATGCTAAGCACCCACAGCTCCTACTGCCTATCAATAATTACATCTGGCAGCAAATCATAGAATCAATTTCTAAACCCTATAAACTTTTGTTGTCAGTACTTCTCTTTTTTAATTTGCTGTTCAGCTGCCTTACAACACTCAAATTCACAGCTGATTCGTGTACAAAGGAAGTTCCCCTGCTTGGGAAATAAGTCCCTTATTTCATGTATGTCCTATTGCTCACAAACAGATCCGGGTGTGGAATGATGAATATAAATGAAAACAATGCTTTTCCTTTTACCTGCTTCTTGCTTTCATGTCCAGAATGCACAGATGATATAGGTGACATCCTGTTGCTAACATGTCTAGAAAAAACAAACATAAACAGCTTTTCACAAGATGAGACTTCCCTCCCGCCCAGAGTTGAGGGCCAGTGCAGCTTTTGGAGTGTGTATGTAACTCCTAACCACAATACAACCACCAAGTAAATTTCCCGTATTTATCTATAATACTCAAACAGTGGTTATACTCCCAAAAACACCACAAAGCTTGTCAAATATGAAAATATTTGAAATTCCTTTTTTTTTTTTTTCTGTTGTGTTTTTGTCTCCTAAAAATTAACAAATGTTTTAGTAATAGTACTTTTGGCTGAACAAGGCCATCTACTACAGAAAAAAATAAAACTGTATTTACTCTCAAAAACTAGAGATTGTTCAAACTCATTACCTTTGTAATGGTGTTAGAACGAATGTAAGCATTCACAGTTCTTCAGTAAGTTCACATTTTATTCTGAGGAAAAAAAAATTAAATATGCAAAAAACCGATTAGATATGGAGGCAGAGAGAGAGTACAGCTGGTGTATATGCCAGGCTCATGCCATCATGTTTACAGAAGTGCAGGAAACACCAATAAATTACAAGCAGCATATTTGTACCATGTTTTTTGTTGAAGTGAGATCACAGATCCAAAATTAGAATGGTTGAGAGAGTACACTCCTTGCTTTCACAAACCAGAAACCAAAAATAACTTTGTCTCTTGTCTGGTATCTTCTGAGATACAAGGATTCAGTTAGAGATGAAACCCAGAATTTTTCAGAGCTCACACTAAACATACTCTGTTTTTTTCTTTTCCAGAACCACAGAAAACTGTCCTCCTCAAGTCCTCTCCCACACAGTGTCAGGCCAAACCTGCATGCTCAAATATAGGCTAAACTATTAGTTTTATTCCATTTTAACAAATATTTTTCAGGTTCTTGCAGAATGTTATCTGTGACTGTCACTGCCAAGATAAATATTGTCACTATGCTATAGCCTGATTATGTACTTGCATACAGTACTGCACTATATTATTTCAAAGAATGAATGATTTTGGCCTACTATTGAAATTCTTTAGACATCAGGAACCAAACACTTTCCTAACCTTTACTTTACCAAGACAAAAAGGCAAAATATGTCTCCAAATTACTGTTTCTGATGCAGTCTGACATGTCACCCCTGCCTCTCAGTCACCACAATACCCATGAAAAACAAATCATTACATTTTCAGAATAAAATCTTTCTTTATATGCAAACAGGTCGGCCAAAGAATTACATGGTCTATGTGTTTTAACTGTTGGGCTACGTTTCCTATACTTTTAATTCTCCAGCACTATGCCTGAAACACTAGATGGTGCTCCTTTCATGTTTCACATTCGCCATTTGTGTTCCCCTCTCAAAGTGGAAAAAATGACAGAAACTGTTAGTAAGTGGAGAAGCTTATTTGTAACTTCTGATTAGGTAGGCAGACCTAATTTAACTTCCGTTAACTGTCTCATATAAAACCAGTTGAATACATCACAACATTAAATGCATTGTTTTAATTTTTTGTTGCACTGCATCTTACCAAGAACTCTTCACTATGAAAAAGCAACAATTATTCAGTTCAGTGAATGGCAGCATTGATTTCTAGTTACACATCTGTGATCTGACTTGTAAAGATATCCAGGCAAATTGGTAGCCATGTAGAGGAGAGAAAATAAAATTAGACCCCTTATGAAAAGCAGGAACTACTTAACTGTAGTAACAAACTTGGCAATCCATATGCACATATCGTTGCCTTGTCAGCATTCACATAGATCCAGACTGGCTAGAGAACGGCTATAAAGCTTGATAGGAATGCTGAAGAGGATAAGCAGAAGAATTAAGAGTACTGTTGTAGAGATGAAGAGATTAGTGGGCAAGAGATATAAACATAACTAATGACACAATAAATAAAATAATTATTTCAGCTGCTTACAGTGGAACGTATTTCCATGTGTATACTTGATTCTCAGCGGAGAACCTAAGAAAATGCACATATAATGGGGACTCACAGAGTGCCCAGTAAAATGAAAAATCAGAGATCACAGAATAGACTTTAACAAAAATCTTCACATAATCCTTTTTTTTTTGTGTCTGTGTGTGTGTAATTGTTTTACATTACATGGAAGCATTACATATAATAAGAATCAGGAAAGATTTGGTGGGATGGAATAAATCACAGACGTTTTATATCCATTATCTCACAGAGTGAGAAATAACTGAAGGGCTGCTTAAGATTACCTTTATTCCCTGTATAGCACCTTAAGCAATGCTGGGCTAAAGAGTAAAAGTTGAACTGAGAACATTCACTTGAGGCATGCTTAAAATCACTTTTGATAACCAAGTTAGATTTTCTTCGAACAGTATAGAAAGAGATGTTGAAAAGTCATCCTGTAAAGTAAGAGCTGTGAAAGAAATTGAAAGAGGTTAGTACAATTAATTTTGGAGTCCGTAATTCATAAATGTTCCTGTGGTCAGAAGTCTACTATTGCACTATCAGAATGGATTAAGGGGATTTCTTTGGGATTAGATGACCCAATCCACTAAAAAACCCAAACCACTAACACATAGCCTCTAGGGTTCCTTGATTTTCCTTCATATAAAAGAGGATAGAAATTCTTAGAAGAGAAAGCAGAACTGAAATATTCACTAAGGATTTTCATTAGTATTTTGCTCCAAAATATGATTTGTTAATTGTCATTTTTCTGTTGAGACATCCTTAAAATATTTGAGGATGTATATCAACACATTTGCAGTTATAGATGAAGAAACAAGTTCAAGTAAATGAAGAAATAAAACAAACAAATAAAAAAAGACCAATTCTGGAGACAAACTCAACCCCCCTGTCTCATTCTCCTCTTAATTACACTAAACACAGCTGAGAAGATGCCAGTACTTAAAGTGGAATTACCTTTTTAACCAAGAACTCTCTCTCAGTGTCTAGACACTGTTCTGTGCCTTCTATAAGACTCCAAATACAAAATATACATCTTGTTTCTTGTTCATTAGCAGACGAAACACAACCCTTCATAATAAAGACCTCTGCAAACTCACACACATTTAAAAAAAAAAACAGTTGGTGACATAGCAGTTTGGGTTCATCTTCCAGAAGAATCTATCAAATTTTGACCAAAATATCATATATCTTGTGATCTTTGGAAAAGCTCTATTAAAAAAATATAATCTAATAGTGCTCTGCACTTTTGCAATTCAACTAGATTGAAGACCGAAACACAAGGAGGCATTTTTATTCTCCAGATTGCAAAGTAGTGGGAGTATTCCGAAAGTGCTTCTAGTTATTTCCATCTGTTCAGTTCGTTTTCATTGACCATGTGCATTCAAAGAAACATGAGGCCAAAATTACATTCTCAGTGGTTATTTACATTTGACTACATGATGAAAGGTGAAAAACAGTAAAATCATAAAACCCTGCCATACATCACAGACAATTATAAATCAAAGCTCACGACAACCAAACCTGAAACTTCTATTGTGAGCCTACAAAAATCATTAAACTAACACAAAAAAGAGATCTAAATTATTTCATGACTTCAATAAGAAAAAGAAAAAACATGCAGCCAGTAACACTACCATGTCACAATTAGCAGAAATATTATAAAGGATGATATTAGATAGAAAGCAAATCCCATTCACAAAAAAAAAAAATCACTTATGAATTGATTAAAAATTATGGCCACAATTGTCTTTTCCTCCTGTCCCTGTAATGGATTTTTAAGCTAAAGAGGAGTTTAGAAATTGGCTGCCTCAGCAGTCATAGAGGTGATTGAAAGTCCAACTTGGGGGCAAAATAAATCAGCAGATGACCAGGAAAGTGTCCTTGACTCTCTTTCCTTCTGCATGCATTTCTTCATTTCCCCCTTTTATTTTTGGTGGGACATAAAAAGGAGAATAATTAGAATCAAAGGCCATGAAGAAACACGTTTGTTTATAAATCACTAGAGTCAATAGCGGTAGATTAGCTATCAATTCAAAATTCCCACCTGCTTTATATCTTAAGGTGAATAGGATGGGTAAAGGTAGGAGGTTTTGTAGGCTTCAAAATGCAGGTCATTGAATCAAGCTTCCTGGGCTTCATCACAACTCCCTCATTTTAATTTTACTAAGTTAGGATTTTTTTAGGTCTTTCTCAACATAATAGGCATCATTTTCCCTGCTCACCTACCTCTTCTCTTCACTGGTATTCTCAAGGTTAAAACAACAGATGAACGGCATAAATACTAAGTGTTCTAACAGTTCTCTGCTGAAAATGAGCAAAAATGAAGAAATAATGAGAACATCTCATAAATAGGTCACTAACTGATATCTTTCTCTAACAAAGCTATACTTTTCAATACACTGAATGCAGTGGACTTTATTTCTACAGCTTTGTGATCAGAATAAGCCCCAAACTTCTTGTCAAACCTGAGAGACCTGAAGCAAACCCACTGCACTGCACTAGTTTTCTGACTATAGTATATAATACACAAGTAAGATTCCTGAGGGAACCTTCAAATGATAGTGGCATTTTCAAAGGGATATAACAAAACTTTAGATTCTTCCCAGGTGGAGTTTGGTCAAAATATGGCAATACTGTTTAAAATATTTACTTTGGCTTTACCAGAATTTGCTTTATCGTGTGTTTACACATAACATTGAGGTCAGTGATATTCAGTAGTAACCCTGCAGCCTCTTCATGTACATGATGTACTATTCATTTCAAGCAAGCAAACAAGAGGGAACATTATCTGAATTCACTGTACAGTTTTACAGGAAATAACAATACAGTGTGACCTCAGATGCCTGTGTTCTTTACAAGACCTCAAATATTTTGTTTAGATCAGTAAAGCAAGAAGGTAGAAACAAAATTTGTAAGGCACTGATGAAACCACTAAGGAACGGGTTTTTTTTTTTTTGCATTTCTCAGTAGTCTCAAATGAACTATTCATGTTTTAATAAACATTTCATGTTTTAATAGAGATAACGGTGCTATTTCACAGTAGTATGGTAGGGGATCCACAGTTCAAAGAACTAGATAGTCTGATGCCTGCCTCAAAACAGCAATTTCACCTGGCAGGAATTAAAGAGGAAGGTGAGTATATGTAAAAACCTATACTTTTATTAAGAAATCAATCCATTTCTGATGCAGGGAGTGGATGATGGCTGTTCTCCAAAGTTGCAGAAATGTACCCATTCTTTGTTATCCCAAAGGGCCCCTTCCACCAGCTGTTCACTTGCCTCAGATTGGCACACTACTGATGTCAGTCCACTGTATGATGGAAAAGGTTCCTCTCCCTGTGGTCGATAATTTCTGCCTGTTTATTGGCTGAGGATATGAATGCAGGTCAGAAGGAAGAACTGTGGCTTGCAGTCCAGAGGTTTTGAGAAAGGTGATGGCTCTGAAGTTCACAACCTATTAAAATAATATGCTTGAATTAATAGTTACACGAAGAATTACAGGAAAGGTTCTTGACAAAAGGTAATTTCTTCTCCAGGAGTGAACACAATTAAGGCTGAACTGGTCATTAGTAGGATATTTGCATTAAATTTGAAGTACCTAATACAGTGGTCCTGCAGAACATGGCAAGAGTGAGTCTTAGTTACACAAGCTGCTCAGAAATTCGTCCCCTCGCACTTTTACATGTAAAGGCTTGTTGCTCAAGATTTGCTTTGATTTCTACCCCGCATACTGCCTCATGTCAAAGGGAGCTGTTCACACAGTTTGTTACCTAAGTTTCCTTTAAGTTCTCCTGGTCACCATTACCAAACATTCCCCTTAACTTACATGTCATAGGAAGCTAGAATGTTTTCTTTAATTTTTCATAGTCTCATAAGGAATGAGAAAATAAAAATCCTTGCAGTAAATCTGCTTTTCATCCCTGACAGTGCCTGCTTATTAATATTTCTTCAGAAATAAAATAATTCATTATTTGCAGTCTTTGATTTGTTGTTTATGCATTCCACATCTAAACAAAGCAAAATATTATTAAAGGACCCGATCTGATGCCTGCCTACTGAAGTGACTAGGAGCCTTCCTGTTGTTGAGATCAGGACCTCAAGGATATCTAGCTCCTGCAGAATTGCCACAGTGAGGAAAAGAAACTCCTCTAAGAAAATCAGGCTGGACTTACTGCATTAATAACCCAGTATTGAATTTTGTGATTTTTTTGAATGAAAAGACCTCAAAATACACAAGCTTATCTGGATGCGAATTATTCCCTCTGCTTTTTCAGCTATAAGAGATAACTGGAAAAGGAAAAAATATTGAGAATGAGTTACATGGGATGAAGTCATTCCATCGGGAATATCTGCCAGCAAACTCTGCAGAAAGCTTGAAGTTTAAAGATGTGTAGCAACAGTGAAACTGTAAATTCTAGTGCTACTGTCATTATTAGGATGCATGAATGTTCCAGTGCTACTGTCATTATTAGGATGAGTGAAATTACAACAGGGATTTTATCTATATTTCCTTATAATGTTTGTTTTTTTCACTGGAAGAACAATAATCATTAATATCACCATATAAGAAATTTAAACTTTTAAACATATTAAAAACCTCACTGGATTTCCTGGAATTTCATTTATTTCTTCAAATACACATAATAATTAACCTATTTAAGCAGAGCAAATGCAGTCTTTCAGTTTCAAATTATTCCTAAAGGGAATTTTCTTTGAATCTACAATGTTTCTTGCATGCAGAATCTTACATCTGCACAAAAGAAAATTAAAATTAATTGTATGATCATTTTATGAAAAACAAAAAAGGCCATTTTGGTAAAAATCCCAATATTCTTTTTCTTCTTAGGGTCTACTAGGCCATAAAGACAAAGTTGAACAGATTCCTAAATAGAAAATTATTTCCTCTTAACGATGGAAAAAACCAATATCTAGTGAATATCAATTTATTTTTAAGTGCCACGGAAGTAACCCTCAATATCAGATTGATAAATACAGGCTACTAATGGGCAGCATGAGTTCACTATCAATACTGCCTCCGGGGTGAGAAGAAGAGTAGCCTGTAACCACTGGGGATGAAAGGCCTATTAAAAAAGCAGGGATCTGACTTCCACAGCATGTACTGGACAGATGAACACTTTCCCAGTCTGAACTATTTCCATCAAGTGAACAGAGATACCTTGTACATGCTTTCTCACAGAGCTTCACCTGAGGGACCGAACCAAAGACTTCAATTATCACCCCTTCAGGGATCAGCTACCATTTCATACAGCTTGTCGGCAGACAGAACAGATAGCAAGCTTTATCCATGCTGAATTGTCCAAGCTGCAATTAAGCCCACAGCAATGAGTTGCCTTGCTTCTGGCAGACTGCCATATCCACTGAGTTCACTTGAGAAAAGTTACAGTAAAAAAAGGAGACTGGACTGGTGCCCATAACCCTCTTCAGGAGAGTTAAAACACTCTGGCCTACATTTTCAGACACATACAGCCTCAACCTATATGTGCACAGAACTGGAGAAGAGTGAACAAGTTACAGGTTTCATTGCGGGGCTTGTGAGCATGCACTCAGCAACATGCCTGCCAGATAAATCATGCAGGTGCAAAATGGATATAACAAGAGCCATGGATTTATGTAAAAAAAAAAATATTTGGATTTGAGCAAATCTTAACTGAGAAAGAACAGCAGGAAGAAGTAACCTACATTGCAACAGCAAAGCACATGCAGCTGATGCACCTAGCTTGTCATTGGTCTTGCAAATGAGACAGTCAAAAAGGAAAGGGCAGTAGGGAATTTCATTTGGAGTTTCAGTTGTAAAAGGTCTTTTACAGACAAGAATGGGTGAACTTCCAGTTAAATAAAGGCACTTTCATTTGTAATGCTGATGCTCTTTTAATTCTACCAGGAACAGTCTCTTCCTTTTCCTCACCAAAGAGAATCTGATAGTCACTCAGTGTCATTAACATCTCTACAAGACACCCATAACTGCAAAATGATACAGAGTAAAAAGCAGAACATTCGTTCACTATGTCCTTTACTTCTGTCTCAGACACGTATCTTTCTAAGGACATGAACAATTATAATTTTATTATCTTTAATGTCTTCCTCATCAAATTTCATTCCACTGTCTATCCCAGCTGAGGTGTATTGGGCAATAACTTTATAAACTCTTCCCAATACTGCTGTTATTTCAGCCCAAACTGATTTATTTTGGATCCTGAGCTGACAAGTGTAATATTTCCCAGTCGACAACAAAAACTCTGTCTGTAGTTTACTTTATATTCTGTTATCTCAGAATATAATCTAAATCTATTCAGGTCTCTAGAATACGAGGTTTTATAATTTCTGCAACAAAATTCCTAATTGATTAATTTTTTATGTAAATTTTGAGAAAAACATTTTTATTAATATGCTGTTTTCATAAAAAACAAGAAACACTGGAACAGTTTCCATCTCTGTAAGAAGAGACATAACGTCATACATGGTGCCTTACCTCAGTTTGACTTTAATTCAAAGAATCACTTCTACTCAGAACAGTATGTTTGCCACATGTTGAACATTAGGCATACGCCTAAGCCCCACTGAAGACAAAATACACAGGTCATCTGATATAGACAGGTTTCCCAGAAATCAAATATAAAATTTGTTAATAGAAAACATTATGGCAGATAAACTTCAATGCATCAGATAACACGCATCTAAAATAACAGAAGGTGAATTAATCCATTCTTGTGTTTTCTTATACCAAGATAGGAAGATAAATAACACAGACCACCTATAAAGACTTCAACTTAGTGTTTGTCACTGTTCTAAGGCAAGCATGTTAGCATAACTTATAAAGGGTAAGACAGAAAATAACAGAAAACTTTCTGTAAATCAACAGTTTGCTATTACCTGCAACAGCTGTGGCCACCACACTTCCAGAGAACACATGACAGACAACATGAAATAATGACTTTTACAAACATAAAACCATGAGGCACTAAGATTGCATAGTTGAAAAATGAAAAGAATATCCAATGATATACTGAAAGACAGCATAACTGAACAGATGGAATTAAAAACATATTAACTCACGAAAGGGAAAAAATTAACCCAGTATTCTGATCAATATCAGATATTACTGAGACCAACACCCGACAAGAGGAAATGACTAATTTTATAGAAAATTACAGTATCTGCATTTGAGAGAGAGTTGAAACTGCTGTAAGGGAGTATTGTAATTATACTGGGTCACAATCCAACTAGTGTGTGTGTCAAGAAAAAAGTTCTCATGTACTTGAATTATTTCATAAAATCATTATTTTTTCATGTACATGTTTCAAAAAGTAGTTTTGCCTCTTGTAAGATTTAACTTCATGAAAATTTCTGTATAATTATCTACAGTTTTAAAATCAGTAATTAACCACAGTTTTCACTTTTTTGTTTGTGGCATCATAGTTCCCATATAGTATACTATATTTCGGGGAAATTTAAACAGTTAGGTGAAATCATGACCTGATACGCTATTATGGTGCCACCTTGTGAGGTCGCATCAGAAGTGCCTTTAACATGTACAAGGAGACAAAAATTATCCCTGGGGGGGGAAAGGAAAGGAGATTGTTTCCACGCTATTGTGAGAAATCGCAAGAGATTCCAATGCCTAGTCTGTTGACAAAGAGAAGCATGTGGTTATTGACTAACAAAAGATTACACTAAATAGGCATGAGAGAGCACAAAGAACGCAGTAAAAAAATCAACTGCTTCTCTCAGCACAGATCTAATTACAGACATATGAATTAATACACTGAAGTCAGCACAGTTACTGAAAATTAATATGGAAATAATGATCAGGTTTTGGCCTGCAGGCTGTTATAAACCTTGGCTTACAGTATTCACTTAAAACAATGATAAACTAAAATGTGCTAATAACTAACTTGGTTATTGTTTGGTTTTTGACACTTGTATTCACTTCCACCAGCTCCTTTTTGTCCCTAAGATGCTTTGAGTGTGTATAAACTAGAGATAACACACACACTTAGCTATTTTGATAGAGGCTTTAGGCAATTGTTTGTCCATTCTTGAAGACAAATATAGAAATGTTTGTTACTATTTAATACCTTTTTTTTGCTATACAAAATGTATGTCCTAATTGCTTTTAGGCCAAATCCACAATTCTTTTTCATATAGATCTTCCACTATTTAAGTTTCATTCTAAATTGCCTAACAGTTCCTTTTGAATAAGTAAACCTCATTGAAGATACACTTGCTAGTGAATTCATAAGATTCTGCCAATAATGCTGTTGCAGAAATACAGCTGGTTTTTACCTCATAACATTATTTAAATTTGCAATGCATCCTGCTGCACACCTATTCATTCCCCACTCCTGCTGTAACAAAAGTTTCAGCCGTAAGACATCCAACTACAGAAACTGCAAATACAGAGCTTCTTTAGAAATCCATCCCTTATCTTTGCCATCAGGTATCATAACAACTTACCTACTACTAGATAGGATTATTTTGCTCCAGAAGCCTTTAGAGTATGTATCTCTCTCAAATTCCAGTAACATACTATGCTGCTCAGGTTTTAGTTACAGGAGATAAACGTAAGTCAAGAAATAAAGGGAGTTGGGACAATTGCATACATTTGTTTCTGCAGTATTCTGCAAGAAGTTTCCTTTAAGTGCGGATAGGAACATTCCTTCACAGGGTGCTCCTGATTTCTTTTTCTCTGTTTCTCAGCTCAGATGGATGATGCCAGAGTTTAACACCTGAGTGCAAGGCCAAGTGTCTCTTCAACTGCTCTGTGACATAAAGGTCAGGAAGGACATAGGGAAAAAACACACTGAGCACATTTCAAGGCAACTGAGGTCTTCCTTTAAGCGTGGAGGATGATCTAACCATGGAATGACACACAGTGGTAGGAAGGAAAGAATTTTAGCTAATAGAAATTTTAAAATACAGAAAAAGATGTCAAAAAGAAGTGACCTATGTCATGATCAGCAGATTCTTTTTGTCTCAATAATCTTATCCAGGATCTTGCAACGTGGTATTTTAGAGTACATACTAATCATGACAAAAAAACCCCACATCTCATGAGGCTTTAAAGATTAAAAGTGTGTCTTGAAAGAAATAAAAAACTATTAGTTTGACATTTCAGCAAATAGGAAGCAATTTTAACATAATCTCTCAATACCAATGTCTTACAAGTTGTTTGAATCAAGTAATAGATCTAACAATCTGCTTGAAATTAAAAAGATCGAGGCTTGAATTTCTTATTCAATTAGACGTGAATATAGGATTGATTTATGCTAATTTTGAGGACAAATAAATCAAAGGGAATTTAGGCTCTAATTCCTTTATCTAAACAGAAACCAGTTAGGAGGAAGTATTAAACTGCTATACACAGCACTGAATATGATCACCCTAAAAAATAATTTTAAAAATAAATGCTATTACTAACACACGTTTCATTTTCACTGTGCTATCTTAGACAAGTCTGTCGCGTATACCTTGAACATTCAAATTTTCCATCAACACTTTTAATGTCAACCATACTGCTAGACAAATATTTCTTGACGCATAGTGTGGAAATTTGATAAGCCAGCTACACTGCACCATTGTTCCAAGCAGCATCATCCCTACAGAAATGGTAAAAAGATTAATTTCTCTACTTTAACTACTTTTTCAATAACGTATTTCCTCATTTGAAAGATTTAATGTTATAGTAATTGGCATAATAACCAGAAAGGAAATTAGTGTGTGCTTAGCCCAAAAATTCTCAAAGCACAACAGAATGCGTCAAAAGTTTTAATTGTGATGACTTTGATACAGAAGCCATGTAAGTGACAGAGCCCTTCTATTGACTGTTAGAACAGTAATACACATATGATTGTCTTCAGGCGCCAGTACCTAAACAATACTGGTATTAAAAAAAAAAAAAAAGTAAAAATCTAGCTGTTTTCCAGCTGGAGAGGAAAGAGAATTATAGAGCTGCATTCATGCATTTTATGGGAAAGATTGCATAGCTGGTTTAGAAAGAAAATGTCTTTTCATGTCCTTAATAGTAGTTCTGTGCTTCTTTAAACTTCTTCATGAGTTACAGATGATCATATTCTTCCACTCCACATTATCAGCCCATAAAACAAGTAAAATGCAGAACCCCCTTTGAGAATAAGGACACAGTTATAATGTTTACCTTGGGAAGAAATTAATCATTTATGCAGTTATCATATACAAAAGGCAAATATTTCAAGTGTCATAAGGACATGACAACCCATAAAATATTGGTTGAAGGTAAGCACCAAACCCAGCAACTGCCATTTCAGTAACAGAAAGGCAAACCTGGGATGTGGCTGTCTTCAACACCAGGAGCTTGATTTTGACTGTAGTTTTTTCACCTAAGATAAATTCCATGCAAGATTCCCAGCTGTACAACACAGTGATAGAGGCATCTCATTATTTAAGGCCCATGCTTTCTTTCACATACTCTTGGAAAAGTCACCAAAACTAATCTTTCTGTCAAACTTTTTTTTTTTTTGCACTTTTAAGAGCAGTATTAAATATTCATAAATATAAAACCTATGTGGAAATACCTTTAATAATATTCTGACTCTGCCTGTTTAAAAAAAAAAGAAAAAAAAACAACCAAACCACAAACCAACAACCAACCACCTTTGCCAGAGTGCTTGGCCAGCAGTGAAGATAAAAATGTGACTGTTCCAAATATCCTGTAGATTGCATGATGCTTTTGTCTCTTTGTGAACCAGATTCATTTCAGTACTTTCTGATGAGTTCTAAGAAGCCATCATTCAAGGACAAAAGCCCCCAAAGTGCCTGAGATTCAGAAAGGCTGGACCAGCAAGTCATTTCTGATAACACTGGCTCACAGAAACATCTTCAGATTCTTATGTGGAAAGTGCTGCAAAGGAAAGAAAAAGATTAATGTAAATACATTTTTCATTACGCACAATATTTACCTTAAAGTACAAAAAGGAAGCTGCTGTGTAATAAATATGAATCTCTTCTCTCATACTCTTAGGAAGATTTAAACATTCTGAGAGAAAATTCCATCTTCTGAAAATGTTAGTTCAGAGGACCATGCTCAGCACTGGATTAAATCAAGTATAAATTGACCTATTTATTGGATAAACACAGAGCTAGATGTTTCCCAATGGTACTCTTGCTGTGGCACAGGATTTGGGTTCCTAAATAAGTCAAATTAGGCAGATAAATTTGTTATTTCTCTTGCTAGGACCAAGAGATCCTGAGTGTTATCTTCTAGCAAAAATTGTTATGCTTTTCTCTTAGAGCTTCTTAGATGGCCTAAAGAAATGCTTCCCAGAGTCCTGTTGTTGGATCCACAGAGTAGCCGTGGAGGAATTATTGTCACCATTCATTTAGAAGTTAAAAATTCCAGAGGTCAAGGATGTGGCTTAGTGGTGAACTTGGTAGAATTGGACTCGATGATCTTAAAGGTCTTTTCCAACCTAAATAATTCTATGATTCTATTTGCACTAGGATACAGGCAAGCAGCATGCCTTACTACTGCCAGCACTTTTCAGAAGACCTGAGCATCTTAGCATGACAGTAAAAGACAATTTAAAGAGAGCATGATGAAAGCTCACTTTCTCCAAGTAGTAATCTCTATTCGATGTCATGACAGTATAAACTCTATGTTTCTTTCTTTCTTGGCTGAAATCAGAATGGATTATTATGTGTTTCTGTATGTAAATACTGTATTTTTTATGCCTACACCAAAAGAAATCGTTAAAGGTTTGGACTATTTGAGAGGCTGAAATGTTCTGGATGCACAGGTTTTGGATTTTGTTTTACAAAAAGAATGCTCTAACTTAATCACAGCTACTTGATTTGAATTGGGAATTTACCAGAGGAAGCTCTGTGGTATGTTATTTGGAGAAGATAAAATTTTATATTCATAGTGGTCTCTAGAAACTTCATACCTCGGAATTTATTCAAATCTAAGTGACACTGAAATATATGATGTATAGCAGTGTGGCATATTGGCCCAGGTATTGTGAAAGAAAGCAGACCATGATGCAAAGAGCTTACTGGCACTAAGGTTTTAGAAAAAAAATAATTACAAAGGTCATGTTGACAACTCAAGAAATGTCTAGAGCCACAGATTAATCCAAACTCCTGAAAGTTTAAGTCCCACATAGGCAATATCTAGGGACTAAAAAATCCATAGCATTGTGCGTGAAAACATTTTAGGTACAACTCCTTAAAAAACCCAAATCTATCCAAATCCACTTCACTGGAAATCTACTTATTGGAAATTTTTTCTATTTCTATTGGAATGTCATTTTGGCCTTTGAAGATGAAGCTTTTAACTAAGAAGCAGCTGAAATATTCTGTGAAAAATACTGACAAGAATTATTTCCTTCCACTGTTTTCTTGCTAAGTATCTCTTGCCCATTTGTCACTGAACTCTGATTTTAGTCCTTAAGAACAAGATAAACTGCATGTTGGGACAGGTCTTACGAGATGCACATTTCCTACTCGAGCTTTAGGTAGAACTGGAGTCAGGACATCAGCTGTTATATGGGTAAAGGCCTACAAAGGTTTCAGAAATATCACATTTCCACTGACATTTTTTTGTTTAATCTGTGGTTTCTCTGTCTAGTTCTGGTACCTCCTAGGTATTACTAATGCCATATTCTTCTCAAACTGCATTTCAGATTGTTATAGTATGTTTCAACCTCAGGCATTCAAACAAGCTTAAACTTCCAGAATGATTTATAAAACAATTTCCTGTGGAAAACGTAACCAGTCTTGTAGAACAGAACACTTAGCTAGTGCCAGTTCAGACTGCTAATACTTCCATTAAACTACAAGCAGCTTCTTAATGATAGCAATTTTCACTGAAATAAACCTACTGGGATCAAATTTTCTAAACTAGCAACTGTCATTATCATTTACAGCTTACTCAGGCTTCCAGAATAACAGCCAAAAATGCATACATCTTCTGGTCGATGAGTAGCAGTTTTTTCTTCTAGTCTTAGAAAATTCCTCAACCACAACAGTACAAATCAAGCAACAGACTTTTTACTGCATCTTCATTTGCTTGACAGCAGTACAACGCTTGCAAAGGCTGTCTGTAGGAGATTAAACCTACACAGGGTCATTAAGTAAAGGTTTGAGAAACGAGTGATAAGGAAAATCAGTCAACGTACAGCGGACGAATAGCTCGTACCAGGTCAAAGACTGGATCTGGTGCCAAAATTAATGTCTGATATATATATTAAGTAGACTGGATAGTATGACAGCTTAAAAAAAAAAAAAAAATTCCAACATATTGAGCTGTGTGAAAAAAAGTGCTTCAAAAACAGAGTGCACTTTGTTATAGGAATCTGGCCCTCAAAGGTTTTCCACAGAGTGAAGAAGGTATTTCTCCCTCAGTAATTTCATACCCCATTTTAATGATGATGAGATTTTACAGTTGGATAGTTGGTATTATAGAAGTTCTCAATGTTTGTCAGAAGGCAGGTAAGCACTGTTACCATGTAACAGAGCAGAGTACAAAATGATCAATGGCTTAGCAGCCATTGAGCACCCGCTCAACTAATAGCAGAGCCAGGGGTAACACCTAACTGCTTTGCATTCTAAGTTTCTGACTCTCACAATGTGAAGAAGTGGTTTTTGGTGGAAGAAAAGGCAAAGAACGTAATAAGAAATCCTTTACTACAAATAAAAATCATCCAGGGTTGGGTAAGTTAGTCAACAATTTCAAAAGGATCGCATACCAGGTGCCCGTATGGTATTCTAGGATCAGATATTCAGAAATGTTGATTTTTCCATAGATTCATAGCAAAAGCCCTGAAAACTGCAGTTACCCAGCATCTCCAATTGCTCATTGGCAATAATTTTCAAATGTGGCTATTGCTTTTGTTCCTAGGTGTTTCATTTTCACAGGTGCTGAGCAGCTGAAAGCATAAATGTAGGCACTTAGGCTTCCTTTTTAAAGTCTGGAATGCATTCAGTTGGGCACAAAATTGGAGACATGCAAAACCAGATGAAATTATGACTGACCCTGACCATTGGTGGGTTGGTATTTCTTCTACATGTCTGCTGAACATTTCAAAAGGGACAGTTTTATTTAGATGAAAACATGTTTTCATATCTTTTTTACAATATTAAGAAGATAGTTCAAGCATAAGTTTACCACTAGCATATAGGGTTGTTGATCTCTTAAGACACTTCCTGTGCTTTGCATGTTCTGTATTATATTTCAGGGTGAAACTGCACAGCCCTGTCTTCAGTTTGGCTGCACACAGCCTATGGTTATCACTTAAGAGGACTACTACGTCTGAAGACTCAGAAGAGAGGAAAATGAGAGGCCATGAATCAAGCTGGAGATAAATTCAGAAAGATAAAAGAAATCATTATTTCATTAAATGAATAGGTAATATGTCCAAGACTGTTATGCTACAATATAAATGGGTGTTTTGTGGCGAGAGATCAGCTACAAGAATTGCACTTTTGTCCCATGTCACACATTCTGTCACATCCTAGCATGCACTGGTTACCATCAGAGAGCACTGGTTTAGCTTCAGTCCCCAGTCAGACTTAGTGTACCTATTGCAGCATTAAAATTCAATGGATCCCATGCCAAAAGTGAAATCACTGTCTCCCTTTAGAAAGCAACATTTATACAGTATTTAAAAAAATCAGAGTAAGTGGCTGAGATCAGGAATTTCAGTATTAACAAATATGATCCAGTACATACACCAAATATATGACTAAGAATGTCCTCAAAAAATAAAATACCTTTACATGCAAAATGAATACTAAACCGCAATAAGGGAGAACTATCAAGTCTTCCATAGAGATTAATTTGGATAAAAGATGTCTCATGACCTTGTCACCTTCTTTTCCTGCAACTGTTAACTCTGGCTGAAACAGAAACCAAGTCAGAGAACTACACACTCTCTTCTCAGCTCTGAGGCATTTTTCCATTTACACCCTCATTTTGCAATATAGCTTCAATGGTTAAAAAACACATTGCTGAGTTAACAGTCAGAGGCAAATGTTTCAGCTAGAAGGTGGAAGGAAACCCTGCTTTAAGTCATGTCACCTGAGAGGCTCTTAAGCCTGAGGACTTCAGAGATGAATCCTGTGACCTAGCTAATCTTGACCTGAAAGGAGAGGGAAGTTACCATTTCCCTTGAAGCCGGGGACAGAAAAAAAACCTATCATAAGTATACACATAGCTGTCTTGAATATCAAGGAGACATCTTAATAACACAAGTTCACCATGTCACAAACGTGAATCAAAGTACATGTGTTTCAACTGAGCAACTGGATGATCAGTCTTTCGATACCTGACCTTTTGAGATTATCAGTATTGTCAGCGATTCCTCCCTCTCTATTTTCTCTTTACCTAATCTGTAACAAGTTCTGTACTTTTCACTTCATCCCTCTTTTTACTCATCTTCTTGCTCTGTCAAGTATGTAGCACTCAGGTCTTTCAACTAATTTCCTCAGCTTCTCAAAACAACATAATTATTTTTCTTTTACAAGTTTATGACAGTCATTCCAATGGCTACAATGGCAAACATTCCTCTCTGCTACTTTCTCAGGAAATGACTGGATTGCACAGCATCCTCAGCTTGGAATTCTCAGTCAGCAGTTTGTGAGCCTCTACAACACAGCAGTAAAGTCAGTCATGGCACAGGGACTTTCTGGAACTACAACTTCTGCTGAGTCTTCAGATCTGCCTTCAATTGTCCACATTTGATCTCTGTTCTCTACCAGATTTGTAGGTACAGTCCAGTCTTTTGATCAACTAAAGGAAACTCCATCTGACCCCAGCAGCTTCTATATAGGCAACAGTATAAAGAAAACATTTTCATAGCTGGAAAGACACATAAACAAAATATTAGAACACCTACTTAGCTGAGTGTCACCATAATGATTTATTATGTATCTTGTTCTAAAGGAGTTTCTGTTGATACACTTGATTAGTCAAGGAATGCCTGATATGTTTCTAATGTATAAAAGGCATTCACATTAACTTTGTAGCATATCCTCTTGAGGTGCTGATATTTCTCAGGGTTCACAGGAATCATGTCCTCATGCTTTATAGCAGAATCATTTAACAACTTTCCTCAGGAATTTCATTTATGAAAGAAATAAACTGTACTGTGTTCTGCAGTACACTTAAAACTTCTTAAACATCATTAGCATTATCAGTCCAAATCTTGATCTGTCTTAATTCTACCTTAACGTTTAGCCTTATTTCCTATGAAAATACAGTTTATTTCATCAGTCTGACTGTGAGCTCTGTTAATCCTCCCCATTAACTTCTGGATCCTTTAGCAGAATTCAGCAACATGTGACTGAGAGATGATTAAGTTTCTGCCCATTTCCTGCAAACAGGCAGCTCCATTAAAAAAGTCTTTAAGTGTACCACTTCATAGAAAGATATAAAATTATTTCCAGACATCAGGAAAATCTACATAGATCAACCAGTCTTCGTGCCTTAACTGCAGCTAAATATGACACTAAACTCCTTCTCAGCTCACCAGTCAGCTAATCAGGAGACACAAGTCTGCAGAAACTGGAATTTACTAATTCCTGTGTTCCCAAAACAATTTACAATTGTACTGAGTACCTGACTGTAGTCCAGACAATCGCTGGATTATCTTCCCAGATGTTAGAATTTACGTGTTACTATCAATTATCACCAGACAAACAGCAACACTACCATCTTAACAACAATGTGTATGAACAAAGAAGATGAAAAAAAACTTTTTCAGGTTATGAAGCATTTATTATTAGACACAGAGTTTAGCTTCAGCCTACTCTGCCCATGGATTTAAGATTCAAGCATGAACTCTTCCCAATCTGGAAGTTTTATTTTGCTGGCTGGTCCACTGTAATTTCTTAAAGAAGGTCTATCCTTGTATTACTTAAATAATAGGCTTAACTGTAAGTTTATGTAGACTTTTTGATAAATCTGTAAAAATAAAAAGCCATTTTCCTTTCCAAAAGGCCTCTTTAAATATGAACTATGCAAGAAAAAATGTCTTAAGATAGCTGGGTTTTATCTATAGATTATTAGGAGATACTCAGCAACAAAAATAAAAAATACCAGTTATAAAAAAAACCCGATTAACAGTGGATCAAAGAAATATATAATTTTAATT
>JAAGNO010023082.1:19326-35669 GCA_033439905.1 Ceryle rudis | reverse complement strand
ATGAGAAGAAAAGAAAGAGAACTGCTGATTCTGTCTTTTTCACTTTATACCTGCGGGATATGAAAACATATTTCAGATTGAAGTAACTATGTAAAATCTGTATAGAGTTCTGGACATAAAAAATTATTGCTTATTTTTCAAGAATTTAGATTATATATTAAATTTTCAAAATACTTGTTTGCACTATAAACATTCTTAACACTTGCAGCTGAAATCCACGCTCTCTTTAATTAGGCTCTCATAATATGTATGCCATAGGAAAAAACTGTCCCAGGCATAAACATCAGATATTATAACTAGATAAATGATGAACAAATAACAATTTTAATCCCAGTTTTGCATATAAAAGACTAGGGTTTATAGAAAATTTATGTCTTGCCAAAAAAATCAAATCATTTTTCCAGCTTTTGTGCTACAGAAAACCTTGATAAGATGACCTGTATGTGCTAGAAGGACCAAAAAAGATGAAAGACAGATATTCAACTACAAAATTGAAGTGATACTTTAAAATTAATTACAATTTTTTGGCTGGGTATTTGTTCATGATTTTCAAACATTTGTTGTTTTTATCATTTTCGTAATAAAAATAATTATATATATGGGAGTATAAACAGTCCTGGTTCATAACTCTTTGGACTGATATGCAGACAAATTACATGTATATACAACATAGATTATGCTTGCATATGTTTTTAACATATTTAACTTAACATTAACATAAAAACTGGGTGTATTTAATTTCAAATTTGTTTTTAGTTTTCACACAAGCACATTTCAAGATGTAACTTGTTTCCACCACCTTCCTGTCATATAAAAAGCCTGATCCTAACATGTTCCTCCATTATAAAACTAAGCAGCTCCTTTTGGGCATCTTTCTGCTAAAACAATATATGAGCTCAAAATAGAGCTTTTATACTTTAAAATGGAAAATGATGGAGTTTGGTGGCAGCTAGGGACCCAAAAGGCAAACAGCACTGATGGGCTGCTTCACAGATGAGTTTAGTTGGCTGCAGCATAGACACTGACAGCTGATTTGTTCCTTTGTAAACAAATGAGAGAAAGTCAGTTCTGCAGTGCAAGTCCCTTGACCTCAGGCCAAGGTGAACTGTTCTTGAGATGCCCCAGCTTCTCTCCATTACAATGGAGGTATGGATGACTAGAGGACCTCTCCTGTAAAGGAATGCTGAGAGATTTGGAGTTGTTCAGCCTGAAGAAGAGAAGGCTCCAGGGAGACTTTATTGCAGCCTTTCATAGAATGGTTTAGGTTGGAAGGGGCCTCAGAGATCATCTAATGTATTTCAATATACTGTGGCCCATAAGAAGGGTGGGAACAATCTTTCTAGCAGGGCCTGTTGCAATAGGACAAGGGCTAATGGTTTTAAATTAAAAGAGTGTGGATTTAGACTAGTTATAAGTGAGACATTTTTTATGATGAGGGTGGTGAAACACTGGAACAGGTTGCCCAGCGAGATGTTAGAAGCTCCATTCCTGGAAACATTCAAGGTCAGGTTGGGCAGGGCTCTGAGCAACCTCATCTAGTTAAAGATGAACCTGCTTATTGCAGGAGACTTGGGCTAGATGACCTTTAAAGGTCCCTTCCAACCCAAAGCATTTTATGATTGTATGATTTGATTCTATGATTCATCTATTGTGTACATCATGTGAGGTGATTCCCATCCTTGGTGTCTATTTATTTAGCTATTCATGGATGAGATCCATTATTTTTCTATCACTGCTTGATGAGTAATGGTTACTGCATGGGTCACTTAAACAACCACCAACATAAGTTGTGTACATTAGGAGGTGTTTTTAACTCCTCCTGAATCGTCAAAGGCCCCATGGTCACCTTAGCATTGCTGTGCTACAGCTTTACTACAGCACTGGTAATATCCCACAAGAATCAGAGTATTAATTGTAGACTTCTTCAGACAGTTGCACTGGGCACCATCTCTTTGTGCTATACTGACATATAAGTGAGGAAAAATTGCATATATCAGTTATATTTCAATGCTTTCAACATCCTAACTTCAACTTCCTGTACAAGATGGCTTTCAGACACCCTCTATGACCACAAAAAAGTTAAGAAATGTAGGGATTTGCGTAAGCTTTTTTGTATGGCTGCTACACCAAAAAGAGGCCAAGAATGACATTCACTGAACCCCAAATAAGCATAAAATATAAAATACTGAAAACAATTATACTGACAGTTTTGAGGGGGAAAAGCAAACAAAACCAAAACCAAACAAACTAAAAAGCAGATGAAGATATGAAATTAGTATCTTCAGGAAAAAAATACTATAACTTCATCATTAAACACTTGAACAAAAAAATGTTCATTTTCAAAGAACAAAATAAACTTGAAGCTCACTGTACAGAAGCTGAACAGGTTTAGCATCTTTTCCTGATCATTTTAGCTGCCTCATCACAATCCTTTAGACTTTTATACTCCCTTATCTGTTGCGAAAATGACTTCTCTATTCCTCATCCTAGTCCAGTTCTTGCAGACTTTACCTATATCCAAGTCCCTACAAATGGCTTGCTTGTGGTCTGTGTATCACATATTTGCTGCAGTTGAGACCAATGTGCTTATATATCAAGACAACATTTGTTTCTAATTTAAAAATGCCTTACACTGACACATGAAATCATAATCTCAGTTTTACCCATAAGATTTTAATTACCTTACACCCATATATATGCTAACTATTGTCAATATTCATATGTAGATGCTATTTTAATTTCATCTTACATAAAAGTCTGTATGAGTATTTTAATGAACATTGTAATCATTTAATCATGAAATGTTTATTTCTTTGTTACGTTTTCATGACTCATGCTGAATTGTATATTACCCCTCAAAGATTTCTCTGAGGGCCCTTTGGCAACTTGTAGAAAGAAGCAATTTAAAGATACATAAACTTTTTTTAAATATCTGCAGTTCTGATTTTCTTAAAGTTTGTACCAAAATGGATGTCCTTTACAAGCTATAAAGTGTAGTAGCCTGTCAAGGAATGGGCCAAAATTCACTCTTAGCTCTGATAATACAACTTCTAGTGTTTCCAGGGCTTCATTCATGCATGTATGTATGCAAGCAGGTACATAAAATTTTTAAAACTGCCAGGCTGTTCCATTTTCCCTCTACATGTTTAAGGATTGTCTGGGTTTTTATCTACTCAGCAAGCTGGAATTAATTCACATGCACTTCAGTATGGTTTGTATTGAAGAATCCAGAAAATCTAATTAGTTTTTCAAGAGATCCTTTGAACAGAGATTCATGAAAATTCATCCAGATATTTCTTGAATATATTCTTAGGGCCATCGGGAAACTTTTCTTGTAGGTGAACCAAGATTTGTAATTGAATGTTTGACACACATGAGCCTGCTCAGTAAACCTGTCATTACAGAGAACACCACTGAATTGCTATAGGCATTTTACTCAGTTTTAGTTAAAGTTTGGAAGAGATAAGCTGATGGCTGTTGGCTTCATGTTTTGGCTTTTCTTTTAATTTTCCATTGCTGGTTTGTATCTCTTTAATATTCCTGGGGACTGTTGGGGGTGTGTGGGGTGTGGAGGTGACAGTATTTATGTAGTGAAGCAGTTCAGAGAGGAAACTATTTTCCTATCTACAAGAAAATATGTATGCAGGCACAGCTGGCTAAATTGAGCAGCAGAGGTATCTGTTTTGCTTCGAGATAAATATCTACTGTATTTCACCTTGCCATTCATTGTCTCAGTACTAGGTTTTCAAGGGTTTTCAGTTCTTACTCTTTTGTCTTTTGATTCAAGAGTATGAACCAAGATAACAGGAGTTAAGGTTTTCTAGCCCATTCACATATGGAAACTTAAAAGTCCAGTCCAGGGCAATGCTGTTCTGGCATGGAGCAGTACTCTATAAAGTCCACTTTCCAGAATAGTGGGGAACAACAAAGTGCAGTATGGCATGCAGGTCTTAACAGGCAATTTGGTGATTTCAGAATTTGGTGTAACTTAACCTGTCTGAATTCTTCCTCATAATCCTGGACTTGTTGAATTGTTTTATTACTGAATCTACAGTGAGAACAGTTGTTCAGTGCCAGCATTTGTTGCTGTAGCTGCATTTTCTCTGACTTTGGTAGTCTTTCAGAAAATGCCCTAAATACAATGTAATATTCATATGTCACTCACATTCCACAGCAAATGTCTACTAAGTGACTTCTCAAAAACATTTACACAGATCTGTAGCCTAATGTGTGGACAAAAGGTAAAAAAGATAATTGAGATTAATTACAATACATTATTGGTGCATGAAGCTACATGTTCAGGAAAATTTGCCTGCCAAAATAATTAAATACTTCTACTGTTATGATTTTCTAATTGAATATAATTTTCATCATCTTAATGTATCTACAGATCTTGACAAGTTGCAGCTATACATATAACATAGAAAAATATACTACTTTAAAACTAACTCAGCATTACGGCAGAAATTATATTCCCCTGTTTGATTCCTTGAGGTCAAGATGGCAAGAAGTTGAGTTTTTTTCATTCCAAAATACTCTGAGTACCTTAAAAAAAATCTCACAGATAAATCTCTCTCATCACGCCACCTCTTAAAAAAAAAAAAAAAAAAATCTACCCTAACACTAAAACAACCAAATGTACTAAAATAATTAAGTTGAATTGCAAACTTAAAAGATAAGCTTAATTTTTTTCAGCTTGCTGAGAAGAATACCAAACTTTCAAGGATAGAAAAGTGCTTTATTACACTGACAATCCATCAGCAATGTCCATTCTATCGCAGTCTTTCTTTCTTCCTCTGCTCAGAAACATGATACACATGGCTTCTATTGTCTTGAGATGTGTTTATGACATAAGCTGTGGCAGGAAAGGAAAGTTAGTTATTATAACCTCTTCAGGAGGGGATGTCATTTACGAAAATCTTAGAATAGATCCATGAGCAGTAATGGCTTAAACACGTTTTCAGTCACGCAGCTTATTTCATTTGGGGAACTGTTACAACAACAGCAAAGAAGCATAGGGTTTTTTGCTTCAGTGTGTGCATATATTTGCTGTTACAGAATAGTTCTCACAAGCATTACATACATCACTGTATTCTAATGCATTATGCAGGTATAGAATGATAACTTTAAGAATATACCTAGAGTGCTCTCCCATTGGGTTGCTTCAGTGAAGCACTATTTCTCCCAGTTTCCATGGCTGGTCTACTGTTGAGACAGCAGCCTGAACAACACATGAGGAAATATAAACCTTGTGAAGTTCACTGGAGGCAGAAGTCTTGCTAAGCTGGATGCTCCCTTTTTACCCTGAAGAAACCACTGTTGATAGTAGGAACCTTTAGCCACTTGGGATCTCATTTGCAAGAAGAGAAGCATGATGGAAAACATATGGTAACTATATCTACCTTGTAGCTCAGTAGTCAAGAATTACCATCCTAATTCCCATCTCTTTCAGTCATCATCTGTACAATAAAAAGAAATGGCAAGATACCTCTAATTATTCCATCTTGTCATTCCAAGTTGCTCAGTCACTACTGAATGTCTAGATAACTAACAGGGGAAATAAAACCTATCACATACTAAAAATCTCTCGAGTAGCAGAATATCCCGCCTACACTGTGCTCAGCTGCAACATGGGTGCATTGCCAGCAGTGCCTCAGCCAGCTAGTTTCAACCTGAGACAAGTCACACTTAGAGTAGTTCTTTATGCTCTTTTATTCAAGGTTAGATTGAAATACTTTAGCTGATGTTGCAGTCATGTAAACCGAGGCTCGTCTAACATTTTACAATAGAGCTTTTGTTTTAGAGATGACCTCCCAAAATTTGGTGGTTCTGTCTACGGTTTTGATTCAGTAAGTACACAATGCAATTTAGAAGACTCCTGGTTTTGACTATCAGTAGTGTAAATTAATGCCAAAAGTGTGTGCCTCCTTAAGTAATATGATGAACTGAGCATGTATTTGCAGCATAGGCTGTGAATTATGCTACAAAATATGTTTACAGTAACTCTTTTTACAGGACATCTGCAATTCAAAGGTGCTTATTACCTCTTTCCATTATTTGGGGTCTTAAGATGAATATAAAATGTTTGATCCCTTCAGAATATTTTGAGCTGAGTATTTCTGTCATACTGGTCTCTCCTCAAATGTTTTTGTTCATTTCCTTTGCAAGACAATGCATTAATCATTCTCAGACAGTTATGTCCACAGAAAAACAATCATTCTTTAGCAGATTTTCTTAACTGTTCTCTGAAGGTCATCTTAATAATTCTTCATCTGCAGAGTGGACATTCACATGATGTTCAACATTCCTCTGAAAGACCGCAATTTAAGCTCTCTCGATTGTTCTTTTGTGCCCTTTTGAAGTATTTATCTTGTACAGTCATACAGGAAGGTTAAACGTATATGATATTTTAGTAAGCTCAGGAGAATGAATAACATAAAATTCATGCTCTTAAGGGCTGCACTTGGAAGATACAGAACTAAAACTTTTCAGTCAGTATCTTACTGCTTAATCTATGACAAGGCAAAAAAGGATTTGTTTTTAAAGTAAATGTGGAAACATTTTTATATTCTTGCTGATCTTCGTAGCTGAACACCATTGCTCTATCTTTGTTGATGCACTTACCATGCAGTGACATGGCCCAGGGAGGGGGACACAACAGCAGGACATGATTGCTCAGCCTAGGAAAAATCACTGTGGTTGTATCCTGCACGAAGGAGAGGCTTCATAGATGGGATATAGCTTGCTTCTGCAACTGGTGATCAGTTGCCATATGAAAAAAACATTACAAAGATATACCCTGAAAACTAAAACAGAACTCATGATAAACATACGCAGTCTTTTTTTTTTTTTTTTTTAATCAAAATTCACACCTTCTAGGATATTTTAAACTGCCTCTTTTAAGAAGAGATTATCAGTGAGTAAAAAATGAAATCCATCTGTATCACAAGATTTATTCTTAATACTTACCTAATATAAACTATTTCTGTCAGGTCTCTTTGTACAGTCTGAGTGGCTCAGACATAACCACAAAAAAAAATCCCTTTTGGAGACTAATTTATAATCTGGTCTGGTGTGTGCATATGCATCTGTCAAAGGATATTTGTCACCTGATTACCAGGTTTCAACTACACATTAAGAGTCAGGTTTTTAGTTCTGTCTTGAAAGCTCTGAACATATTAATATGTCAACATTATTTTGTGAGAAACTTTGTAAACTGTGATGTAAAAAAACACTACAAAAGACATAGATGTTGCTTTATCATTTAAAGGGAAGGTGATCAAAAATCAAGTGATTACTACTTTGGCACCAGTAACAGATCCTCTAACTAAATGGTAGCAATTTATGAAACTGAGTTGTCTCTAGACTTCTCAACAGTGTGGGCAATATAGAATTTCACCACTTCAGAAATGAAAGACAAGTACAAGGATATGTATGCCATGGTAAGGAAAGGTAAAGGAAACATGGAAGGTCAGGAATAGGAGCATGCGTGGATATACTGCCCTTGGAAGCATGAGAAAGTTGGACTGGATGACTACAGAGAATCCCCCTTCTCAGCTCCAGCAGGTTTCCTCAGCTATTTCCCATCCTACGTCCTCCTTTTGTAGCTGAGAGAACCAGCAAAGTAAAAGTAAAGATGGTTTTGTGCCAATTATAGTAAAAGTTGGTCATGTGGGGGGAAAAAAAAAAGTAAATCCCAAAGGTTATATAAGAAAATAAGCTACCAAATCTACTTTCTGAAGTATTCCCCGGGAAACAGAATAACTTTTGGTCTTATCCCTCTCCCACTGAGCTCAAATGACAAAATTCCCACTGGCTTCATGGGAAACAAATCCCAGAGCCTACTTGATGAGACAAATAAGTATGTGGTATTGAAATTTTGTGATTCATTTTCAAAGGTAACTTCAAAAATTAGTTCTGCTATATCAGATTTTAAGGTTATATAAACAGAAAGTTACTAATAAGGGATTATTGAAAAGATGTGAATATGGAGAATAATAGTTTTACCCACATGCTCAGGAGAAAACAAATGCATCAGTGTTGCAATTATGAAAAGACACAAGTATCAGATACATCTTGTTGGTATAGCCCATGTAAAATAAAATGTTACTCTTTCTCAGTAACAGGATTAGTTAATATCAAACAAAGAATGCCTTCAAAGAACTTTCTAGAAATTGTGAAAAGTCATATAGACCTTATATGATACAGACAGACCAGAGTCTCACTGATTAATTTTTTTTTACAGAACCTGGTGAAAAAAAATCACCTTCACATACTCAGGTTCTCTATGAAACAATTTTATGACAAAATAACTGCCTTTTCTTAGCCTTAAGCAAGCTACTGACCTTGGCCTTTGGATGCCAAAGATTTTATACAACAAGTGGAACATCAGTGCTGAAGCTTATTTTATCTTATACATCCCTACAAAAAGGAAAACCAAACCAAAACCAAAATAAAAAAATAAAACACACACACACACAAAGGAAAACAGAAAAACAAAACAAAAAACCCAAACAAAGCCAAAACAAAAACACAACCAACAATCAACAAACCCCCACACACAAAAAACCAAACCACTGTGTTTGAGTAATTATATTCCAAAAGATGAGTGTGGTTTATTTTTCAGATCTTATTTTGAATATGGGGAAATTCAGTTATTTTTAAGAGAAGACTGAGGGGCCCAAAAACCTGTGTTTATGTCAGCCAACTGAGGATGAAGATTCTCTGACTCAGAGGAAAGGGAGAGAAGAATGTAGAGGGTACGTACATGTATATCCCTCCTTCTTTTTTATGGGAGGAGAGGAGATGGCTTTTTTTCTCCCCCTTCTCTTGAAGCATGCAGCTGTCTTCCCTCTCCCTAAAGAAATGCATGCCTTCTCAAAAAGTGGACAGGCTTACACAAATATTACTCAGCAGATTGATACCTACAGGTTGCTGCTAGTTTATTTAAGCAACAGTTGAAGGAAACACCTATCGTTCTATCCCAAAACTCAACTATCAAGTGAATCCATTTGAGTCAGCATGCAATTTTTTCACTGGGGCCATCAGGACTTGGAGAAAACAAGCAAAGTCTGATTGAATCTTATGTTCGCAAGGGACTTAAGCTTTACTCTAAAATTTAAATGCTTGATGTTCAAATGAGTTAGAATTTAGGGAAAAGAATATTCTTTCATCCCCTGACTATAGGTTTTTCTTGAGAATCTCTTTGCCTTTCCTGTTAAAACATTCATACAGAAACCTGATTTTCTTCTATAAGTAGAAATATCAAAAATAATAATGAATAATAATCTGATCAGGGTCTACCAGGAAGCTTGGGCATCATGAGCCTTTTATACCGAGATTAGGAGTTTTGACTCTTTCCTTTGATCTCTAGTATTGCCCTTGGCAGTTGAAACATTGCCAAATGGACCTCGACAACACTTCATGTCCACTCTGTGTTCATATACTCAGGCTTCTGTGAAACTGTGCCATACTTAAATCTGTCTCTATGAACAATCATAAGAGATTTTCTTAGGCTGTGGGGCAGGATGAAACATTTCTGGCTCCAGGTCCATTTATATATTGACCACAGGTTGAAATTAGGATTTACCTTTCTCTTGCTTATACAGAAACTTAGACTCACCATAAAATGAAACAGAACATAGCAAATACGATAAAAATTAACACAAGAGCAACAAATAAAAGGAATATACAGAAAATTAGGGTCAAATCTTAGTTCTGGTAGAGTTCAAAAGCAAAGTATATAATTATGTCACAATTGAGCTCATTTTGACTAAAACAGTATGAATGAAAATACATTTTGTAAATCTGTGCCTTTGTAAATTATCTTTTTAATTTATTGCAGATATTTGAGATAATTTTTCTTGGAATGAAAAGCTGAAAAAAAAGAAAATACTCAATTGATTCAAATAGGTGACTATAACCTGAGCGATCAGTTGATATTTTCTGCTGTAATTTTTGATCCCTGAAGTGACCAGCTCAAGTAGTAGGGAATATCATGCATACCCATTTTCATTTTTATCAAGGATCATATTTTTCTCAGACTTTTGTCTCTTTTTTTGTTGTTGTTTGGTGTTTTTTGTGTTTTCTTTTATGCAATTTTCTACAAATTTACAAGAACAGAAAGTTGTTTGGAAAGAAACAATAAATATTTGTGGACTGATAGGGCAGAGTATTAGTTTAATTTAATTTTTAATTTAATTTAATTGTGATTATATTTTGTCCATGTTCAGTCTCTGAGTGCTATCAGACTGCCACTGTTAGTTTATTTTCTTGGACCTGGTTTTGCAAAAAAAAAAGTACTTTTATATTTTACTTTGTCTTTATACTGCCAGATGGTGTATATTTATAGCTACAGTGAACTCAATACTCTGGAATAGAGCAAGTGTCCATCACATATCTCAGAATTAGGATTGTATGCAATCTGAGTAGAAGACTCTTCATTGGCTTTTCCCATGGACTTTTATTAAGGAGATAACACATTTACTTGAAAAATTTCATCACTTCCAAAACATTGGCATCTCCATGCTTCATTACTATAAGCCATTATATCTCTGGCTTTATCTGGGAGCAGGGCAGAGCTCCGTCTGGGTGGAATGGGACATCCAGTTCCTGTTAGGTGTCACTGTCTTTTACCTGTAGCTCTAAACCATCTATCATCTCCTAATTACTTCCCATTCCCTAACAAATTCAAGAATGTATCGAAACTTTGCCTCCAGCAATAGTATTTCGGGATCTGCAGCACATTTCAGGATTCCAGAATGGACTGAGATCTACTTGCTGGGGTGGGATTTTTGGAAGGAATGGGGGATGAGGAGGAGGTGTGTGTTATAATGAATAAGAGACTACTTTCCTTCCTCTCCATTTAATAAGCAATAAAAAAATACCACACTTGCCTATGGGTGAAAGGGCTTAAAATTCTGTTCTTTCTGATTCAGATTATGAATTAGTTCCCCAGTTTCTCAGGCTGCATACATAATTTGTTTTGAGAGGGATACTGATCACAGGATCCTGAGATATATGAAATACTGGGTTATGTCCTTGTTTGAAATAATTAAACCAAGACTTAAAGTCTGGTCTCCTATTTCATAGTTAAATGTCTTTACTACAAGGCTATGAGCTGTAGGTTAGGAGCATTTAATCAGTATTTCTCAGGTCTAGACAGGACCTAGCTACATCAATGGCTGTACAATCAATCCCCTATGATCCACCAAGGCAAAACTACAGCAAACACTTAATACTTGAACAAATTCTTCTTCTATAACTGCTCATAAGATGTGGAACTTGCACAGCATACTGAGATAACTAAATTCCATAGTAAGTCTTTTCTACTGTGGTTCTCTACTGTGCTTGAAAGAGTTCTGCCTTAAAAAGGCTGACTTTGTATTCCAGCTTCTTGCAGTCTTGGGGAGAAGATATCCAGGTTTATTCAGAAAGTCCAACTCCTAATATTTGCTGTGCTAACTGGATTTATCTACGACTACTTGCACGCCAGCTTGACAAGATCTACAGAAAACCTACAAGGGAAACCATAAGTAAATTTCCTAAGCAAAAATCCTGAACATTTGATGCTATGAAGGACATTCAACAATGTCAGTGGATAAGTCTCAGCTCCTATAGTATTTCAGGTCTTTCACCATATATCTTATTCTCCCATGAATTTTACTGCTTATTTCCCTGCAACTGATATTGGTAATATAAGTAAAATAATGTAGAATAATAAGTGGATATTCTAGTGAGATAAATAAAATTTAGAACCTGCCATTTCTCCTATCTCACTTAGAGCCTAAGTAATTTCATTAATTGGGTTATAAATGTTGCATTCCAAGGGGTTTGGAAAATATTAAACTTACTTCTTTATCAACAGATCATCTTGATAAGGAAATGGAATAACTTCTATAAAATCAAACATGAAAGAACTCTAAAAAAAAGCTGGACTTCCGATAATGCAAAGTTCATTGTGGGTGGTTAATCAGGGACAGTGGATTTTCTTTCTACATTATGTTCTTTTTTACTCAAAGCTTGCTGAATTGCAAATCTAATAGAGAGAAATGGCTTTCATGTGCCCTGGCATGCAGCAGGAATGATTAAAAAGGCACAAATTTAACCCACAGAGTTTCTGTGTTTTGGAGAAAGCAATGATTTTAATCAGTGCTTTTTGTTTTGTTAGTTTGTTTTCCAAATCTGGGGTTATGGCTTATTTCAGAGACTCTGCAACTATTTAACATTTTCCCACATTTGTCTTGAAGTGAAAGAAAGAAAAGCCCTCTTTCTACATTTCTTCCCTCTGGGTAAGTTTATGTATCCTATGGAGCTCACCTAGAGAAAGAGATGAGACATGTTTTAAAAATGTGTAAAATGAGATGACTATAACATTTCAGTGTGGATAATGAGTCCTCTAGCCTTCCTGCCATGGGCTTGCCTGTTCTTACCTGCAGCCATGTACAGACTCAAGTCCATACTGACATTTCAACCTGGGCATTTTTAAAAGACAGCAGTTAATAATCTGGAGTACAAAGGGCTATTTTATGATGCTTACTAGGTGTGATAAATTGTGATGAGTGGTTCAGCTAATTTGATGAGTACCATTTCTTGAAAAGCAGGATTTCACATTCAGAAGATGCTTACATTTCTTGAAATTAGAGTAGAACTTAAAAAATATTCAGTATCCACCTCCCCCCAAAAAAAGCTGAAATACTTCTGGTTCCTACATTATTCTGCAGGTTTCTGGCATTCTGGAATATATGTTTAGTCTCCTATTTGAAAGCCCACAAACCCAGCTACCAGCAGTCCCTACTATACACAGCCTAGGGTAGATCCAGTTCTTTTTGGCCTACATAAGGAGGCACAGATCTCCTACCCCCATACCAAAGTGACCTGCTGGGATCTCTTTGAGTGGCACTAGATTTACTGAAAGTTGGTGAATCTGAAGATATTTTGAATAAAATATTTCAAGAGAGACAGTATTAACAAATGAAGCATGATTTTTTTAGAAAACTTTTAACAAACTCAAATTGTAAAAATATATGTATTGATATATCAAGTTACTGGTTTTTACTTAAGTACTTATGCCTTGTAGTAGAAAACAAAAATGTAAATCTGAAAAATAGATTTTTTTCCAGTGATACTCACTGTAATTCTCATGGTAGTGACAGAAGTTCATTTTATAACTGGGTCTTGTATTTCTGCCAATGCACAGCATGATTGACCTGCAATGCCCTTGCTATTCCAGACCTGAGCAAACTCTAAGAGTCATGCAAACTATGGCAATGTGGATCTGTAGCCAGTTAACAGGAAAGTAATATCAAGAAATTAATTTCCACTTGTGACCTGAAGCAACTCTCCAGATAAGATAGCTTAGAGATGTAACCCAGTGTTCCCTAACCTATAACACCATTGCCTATTAACTGGTGTTCAGCTGTTTGTAATTTTAAAGTGAATACTCCAAAAATATAATTTTCTGATAAAATCAAATCTGAAATACCTTCACAGCATGAATTAATAGTGTTGAAATTGGATAATAAATTTTTATTAACTGGTTACCCTTCCTTGTGGCAAAAAAGTCAGGTATGTGCTTTGATGCAGTTGCCTCACAAGTCTATTACAACAACAAAGAAAATATGATTTTATTTTTGACTGGAACTAGTACAGTTCTTGGAAGACCATGTGATCCTAACATCAGCTTAAGCACTTCAAGAGAGGCTGTCTAAAACCATGGTATGTTGGAGGTCACCATGTGATGTAGAGGGACCAGCTCTTGCCCGCTCCACGGTTGCCAGTGGCAACTGGGAGGCATGTGATGCCTCTGGTGTGTTACAACCACCCAGCAACAGCAAGAGATTGGATTCTCATAAGAGGGGTGGAAGTATTGATTAGGGCAGCTGGAGTTGCCTGGTGTATTGCAGTGATAACATGGATTGATAATTCTGGTGGAAAGGTGGACAGGTATCAAAAAAACCCTGTTGTCAAAAGTTGTAATTAATTTCCAAGATGTATTTCCAATAATTATTTATTAAAAAACAAAGAAACAAACAAACAAAAAATACCCACAACAACAAACAAAACCAAAAAAAAAACCCCAAAGCAAACAAAAACCAAAACATACAAAAAAATAAGCAGGTGTGCTTATTTTAGGATTAAAGCTGCTATCTTTTTTATTTAATCTCTGTCTACCATATCATAATGTAAGTAAAAAGAATGGCAAAGAGAGTAACAGAGAAATTATCATATAGTTAGTATGGAAAATAAAGAATGGAGTCGAATGTATAAAGCTTTAACAGGAAAAGGTAAGATTTATTCATTTTTTTTCAGAGTTCTCTTATCCTCAGAAATTGAAATAATGATAAAACAAAGCATAAAACTGACAAATAGTGCTTATAGGCTTCAAGTCAATATATCCAGATATTAAAGTTGCATTAGCCCACTATTTACATGCCATATTTCTGCAGCTTGACAGAATGGCATACTCCTGGCATATCTCAGAAACTCAAACCCATTCATTTAATTTTTCATTCATCTTAATTCCAGTAGATATCCTGAAGCATTTATGTATACAGTAGGGTAAAAATCTTCAAGAGGGATATTGTTAAATCAAGAAATGCTACACATTGTATTTTGTTGGAAAACATCTGCAATATAACAACTCAGGGTAGTCCCACAAGCTGGTTGCTTGTTTTAGTCTTTCTTTCTTTGTTTGTTTTTCTCATATTAGAACTTTTTAATTAATTTTTGGAACTTGTATTTTGAATAACTTGAGTGCTGGTTCAAGGCACTTTTTAGATGTTTGAATAACTCAAAAATATTAAAATTTAATTTCATAGAAATTCACTTTTGTTCATATTTTTCTGAACAGAAAAAAAATGCCAAAAGTCTACAGAAGTTTAAATGATTCTGCTTATAACCTTATATTTGCAGCAAAAATTTACTCAGTAAGATATAAAACCAATATGTTGTCTTTTTGACTTACTCTTTCTGAAAACACATATATTTGATAGAAATACCTAAACACTACACCTTTGCAGTGTATTTGCTAGTGAGTACATATTACAACATTTAAGTATAGTTTGTGTTCAAACAGCAACACCAGCAAAAGTTGCTCAGATGTCTGATGGATAAAGTGCTTTAAGTAAAATTTTCCAAAGCATTCAACTGGAGCAATTTTAGGTTTTTTGCATTCATCTAAGACATATTTCTAATAGTAAAGTCTTGTTTGAGATACTTTAATAATTTTTATTTAAAATAGAAATATTTTCTCAGGAAAGTCTTCCTTTTTTTCAGAAATTTATTTTTGCAAGAATAGGATTACATGCAAATCAGAGAAGTCTATGCTGTCTGACCATCACATTGCACAAGTATTCAACAGCCTAATTCAGTTTGCAACAAGGTCTTTCCATTAGATGCAGTAGAGGACCTAAGTGAGACTTAGGCAGATCTGAGATGCCTAAAACAAACAAAAAAATTCCCTCATATTCCCACTCAATGGTGTCCAAACCGAAAGACTCTTAAGATCAGTTGATGCCTCCCTGTTTGATTTTTAAAGTTCTTTCAACTTAATATTTTGTTTCAGTGCATGCCCAGGGCTTCCCCAGCCCCCGGCTATGCTTATCTCCTACCTAACCCCGATAAAGATCCAGAAACAAGGTGTTTCTCTGCCAGGCTCCTCCAGGGTCTGACACAGACTGACAGAACCTCAGAAAAATGTGTCTGCTTTCTTTCTAATTGCAGCTGAGGGGAGAAGTAGTAGCCACAGAGATTCAAGGATTCAACCAGGAAACAGGTGATCTGGAATGAGTTCTCTCTGCCTGAGGGATTCAAACCCACATCACCTGCCTCCCAGGAGAGGCATGTATGAACAAAGCTGTAGGTTATTTGAGGGAACAAAAGCAAAGCAAGTATGAAAAGGGTGCTCTTCACATATTCTAGCTGCATTTTATGTCTGTGGGTTAAAACCAGAAGTCAGATGGCTTTATGAGTTCTTAGTTGGGCATCCATCTGAACACAGAGAGCCTGTGTCATGTTTGATTTAAAGTACAGAAGCAGTCTTTGGAGAAGTGACTCAGATAATCCTCCAGAACTGCTCAAATTCCGTCCATCATATTATGGCACCAAGCCCCTCTTTCACTTGCCTCATGAATTTCAGTGCTGACAAAGGAGAGGGAAAGTGAAATGGGATCTAATCATGTATAATAATTGTAGTTCAGTAAATGTGTGGCCTTGCTGCCATAGGAGTCCTTATGGCTTTGAACCATTCTTACTAAGGAGAATTTTGCAGGGAACACATTCTAAAAGAGGTGTAAAAGACAACTAACTACTCCATCTCTCCTTTTTCTCTTTCTCTCCCTACC
>JAAGNO010023082.1:4366-19226 GCA_033439905.1 Ceryle rudis | reverse complement strand
GCAGGGAACACATTCTAAAAGAGGTGTAAAAGACAACTAACTACTCCATCTCTCCTTTTTCTCTTTCTCTCCCTACCTCTCCCTCTTTATTTTTTTTTTTTTTTAAAGAAGAGTAAGCTCCACAGCCATTTAAAAGACTGGATAGAATTGTCAGCCATAGTTTGCATGTAGTCACCTGCACCTTTTGAAAATAAATTATCCTTCTGCAGCCGTTACTCTCCATTTGCAAGACGCTATTTCAAATGTACTGTTCCTTAGTGTGCTATGCAGACTGGCCCTTTCCTAGTGTCTTCTCCTTTCAGGATCCTATTCAGAAACAGCTAATTCTCCTCTCCCTTTTTGTTGGAAGTTTAAGTGCCTTACTCAAAACTTACTCGAAACATCAGGAAAACAATGTCTAAAACATGATTAAACATATATATTCTTATGCATTAAACATAATTTTTTCATTAAATGCAGAGAGTCAAGAACTGGAAAGAACCTGGCTTAATGCTCAAAATTTATAAAGTAATTAGAAAAAAAGCCAGAATATTATCTTCTGTCTAAACTAAATATTTGTGATATGTAAAGCCTTACATTACTTTCTAAATTAGACAGCTTCCTCATTAGGCTTGCTTTCTTGGTGTCATCATCACTGGAAATCACTTCTAAGAGAAGTCTGGATCCTGCACATCCAGGTAGTTACACACACATCACTAGTTAGAATGTAAATGAGATGCCAATATGAAACAGAATGATTATAGCTTTTTTCTTCCACATCCACTCAATCACAGTAATATTACACAGTTTAATTCTGTGAATCTTTGTATATCTCATATGAGGATTACTCTCTTGATTGTTTGCAGATCAGAGATTTCAAAGTAGCAAAGAGTAAAGGAGTGTTTGATTTAAATATACCATCACCACTTTTATTAACATTTTCCCTGCTTCATGGTATCACATAACTGGGAAAGTCATCAAAGGAGGAAAAAAGCATGTTTGTAATAAGTCCAACAGTTATAAAAGTTCCACATAGTTTAGCACCAGGAGGCTGAATTAATTTCAATGGTACAATATTACAATGGACGACAATGTGCATACATGTCTACAGGAATAAGAATGAACATAAAGTATATGAACATAGAAGTAACTATTCCATAGAGAGAAATATTTCAAAAGGATGGTGACAAATACACTTGCATTTACATGACAGACAGTTTCCTTTTTACCTTCATGGTCTTTTTGTTTCTGTATCTTCATATCCTTAAAAAAAGTCTGAACAGTTAGTTTCCTATAGACAACAACAAATTTGACTTTTGGCTTACCTTGTGTAAGTGCCATCATGTACCTTTGAATAGTTGCTTCACGGAAAAATAACTAGAGGAATTTCAAGAGTCTGCTGTTAGGCAGAATGATATTGTTAAATCATCTATTTTTTAGCCTATTTATTGGAAATCCTACAGATTTACAAGGAAAGAACCTGAACATTCCCTGACATGTATTCTGAATTTATTTCTCATATCTTAGGAATTTTAAACTGTAGAGGATCCTGGCCAAATAATATAACATAATTGTGTTTTGTATTTATATACACAAAGTGCAAGCTAGTAGATTTGAAGACTATAATCATAATGGTTGCCATTTAAGAGCAACACATGCCAAATGTTTGGAGGGACTTAAGAACTAGATTTACAGTAGAGTATAGCTTAATAACAAAAATGAAAATTTAGAAAAAAACCATGACACCTAGAATCTCAATTTCACCTGTATTTTTACATCTTCTCTAGATACACAAGATTAGGTATCAAAAATCTTGATTTTACTGCCAAATCTGCAAATTATTCCCAAATGGGAATAATGTTAGAAATTGCCAAAATGGGAAAAAAAAAAAATCCTTAACTTGTACTTTTAAAATGTCAATGACCTCTAAAATTTGGTAAGGTTTCTTAGAGATGCAGCAGAGTTCATAGGCTGAGAAGATTCAGTTAAAGCAGTTTCAAACACCTGGACTACAGCAAAGCATTTGACACTGTTTCCCAAGCCTCATTCTAGCCAAAGTGGCAAGATACAGACTGGATGGGTGGTTGTCAAGATGAGTAGGAAATTGGCTTGCAGGCTGCATTCAGAGTATGTTGATCGATTATTTTTACTCAGATTGGCAGCTGATCACACAGGGATTCCCAAAGGATAAGTACTGGCCCCCACGCTGTTTGATGTCTTCATAAATGATCTGGATGATAGGATCGAAAGCACCCTCATCAAGACACTAACATAGGTGGTGTCTTTATTGCTTAAAGAAGCTTGATTTCTCAATGTAAATGTTCTATAGAGTACTTTTTATGTTGTCTTTAAGTCCAGCCACATCTTTTGATATCATTAGTCCATCATCCCTAAGTAGTAAAAATGTTAGCCATATTTACTGTGCTTTAACCTTCTGATTTTAATATTGTACGCATCCTACTCAGCAGTGTTGGAGAAAGGGAGGAATAAAGAGAGCAACTCTGTTGTTTTTATTTCACAAGTATTTTCTGATGGCCTTGTACTAGGGTTTAGTATTTTATCTAAGTTAGAAAATACAGAGCCAGTTTTCTGTTGTATCTGAGGATTGGATTCTTTGGTGTCTACTTAGGAGTAAGAGCAGAGTTTGGGGAAATACTCCTCTGTGCAAGTTATTTTCAGAAAACTTGTTCCATGTTTCATGAACTAACAGTTTTGAGGCTTCTGTTTCTCTTTCATATTTGATATCTACAAATGGATTCAAAAGAAGAGAATGTGCGTCCAGAAGCACTCACATATTAAGTATGACTGTTTAGAACCCTTTTTTCTTGAGAAAGTTGAAATCTCATTCTCTCATTGTTTCAAGTGACAATAGATGAAAGAAACACTTTTAAAAAAAAAAAAAAAAGTTATGCATTGTTAATGATACTATAAAGCTTTTTTTTTTAATGTAGCTTACCCCTACATGTTGCCAGAAGTTAAACTTAAGTCTTCAGAAAGGTGTTATGTCTGATTAGAAATGTGTACTACGTAAGAAGCTGATTTATTTAATTTTATGGATAACCTGGAGAGTTCACCTAGTGAGAATCACTTCTCACCATGCAAGAGCTGCAAATTGTATTTGAAATGAATATTCCTAATTAAAATTGGCAGTTCTGAGGCTCCTATTGACTAACCCCAGTTTGCTTAAGCAATAACCTCATTTCAGCTGAGAATGTCTTCAGCACATGCACTTTCAGTTCTGTACTCCCCTCTGCTCTATTTTTGCTGCTCAAATACTTATCCCTGACATAGCTACCAGGCTATTGAGATGCCTTGAGTATTCTCCCTGACATTTTTGATAGTAGGTAGTGTAGTAGCTGAAAATTTCTCTTTCTTCTCAGCTGGTGTCTCTTGCGATTCTTCTGATCACCTGCTGTTCTACTCCTGCCTTGTGATCACTGGCCATCTGGACTTCTCAGTGCTAGACCTACTATTTTATCTTGTGACATTATTCTGATACATTTCTACATTTTCCCAGATGAGTTTTAAGATACAGCAGCAGCTAGGCGGAGAGCTCAGTGACAGTATAAACACGTTTCTATCCCAAATCCAGATGACTACTCAAAGTGAAAAAAAAAAAAAAACAAACCAAAAACCATCCACAAAACAAAACAAACAAACAAAAACAAACCAGACAAATAAAAAATTTCAGGGTTTACTCATTTTTTAAGTAATTTTAAATTTTTTAAAGTTTGTGCTACATCTGACTTCAGTTTCTAAATTGTGATCTTTTTGAGTGGGAAAAATCACATTTTTACTTCTGAAAATGTTGAAATATTCCTTTGCAAAGTGCTTTGTATATCTCCAGAATATAAAACAAGTCAACATTTCTTCCTTTTCTAAGGAGAAGTAATCAACCTTCCAAAGTGAAGAACGTCAAAGAAACATTACATAAAATGTTTTTGAAGTTTCCCTGTTTCAGGTTGTTGATTTTTTATCTTTAGTATGTTTTGTTTCACCTTGAGTAGTATAGCTGACCTTACACCATTGCATCTTCATAGTATCTGCTCAGAAATGCTTCTAGCATTGTCATTTTCTGACCTGACACAGCACCAGAATTTTCATTGTGATTCTAAAACAACACTGTCCTTTAATCAGTATACTTGGGGTTGTCTAGAAAAGGAGAACAATAGTATTGCTAAAAGCTTACTAGCACTTACACCTTTACAACAGAAACATATTTTGTTGGGCCAGTGCTCTAATTGCTATGTTATCATGCAAGGGTGGTCATCTTCCCTGGCAGCCATTTTTCAAATGAATAAACATAACTGATCAGATGATTAATTTTCCCACAAACTGCAACTAACTGTTCAAGTTATCCCACAGAAGAAAGGTGATATTCCAGCAGCTGTGTGCTTAAACTTGTATCACAGAGATTATTAGCTGGGAGATAGGTTCCCTCACCTCTACAAGAAGATATTTCTGGTTGCTGTATGGTTGCCTATAATTAGACACCTAGAGAACTAGCAAGTAAACTTAAAGATTTTAAATGCTTAGAGTGACAAATTTTCTTGGAAAGATGTGGATTGTTGCAGTCTAGATCTGGCCCTTTGCCTAATACTGTGTCCTAGGCAACATGGAAGCCCCAGATGCTGACATAGAATCAACTAATTAAGATTGTCCATAGTGGCTGCAACAGACATACACCCATTACTCCCAAGTAGGCACTGGGAAAGGCATGGCATGAACTATATCTCTGACAAAGTATAGTCACCTTCTGCTCCTGGCTGGCTCCCTTAGACCAAGTACACACTACTTTAGTATTCCCTATTCAGTGAGCACAAGAGAATCTGATGGACAGGGATGAGTGAGCAAAAGCTCATAGGGAAGGTACAATTATAAGAGCAAAGCTGGGCATTTATTGTTTGGCTGTTTTGTGCACAAGGGCAATTTCAAAATACTGGTTCATTACACAGAGGAAGGCACAGCATGTTACTCATGTGAACTAGTCTACTGCATTTAACACTACTGATTTCCCAGAGTGTAAATAGTGCAATGAAATTGTGATAAAGTAGTTCTGACTGAAAAATAGATTTAAGTAGTGCATGAAGCTTCTGCAGTTCTTGAGAAGCAGTCCCAAAATTTCTTTAATAAATAAAATATACTTCATAAAATGCCTTTCATTCCCACCTGTATCTTTGATAGAACAGTACGGAGATAGAAAGGGAAAACATAGTCTGCACTGATTAAGATAGAGTTTTAGAAACTTATTGCAATGTTAAGAACTATAAACGAACTGTAAGTTTATCCTTAGTGCTTGAAAATTTGTCACCCTTAAGGAAAAGTATCCATTTTAATTTCACTACCAACTAATCTATGTTGTAGTGAGATAACTGAATTTTAGAAAATTAAGAAACATTTGAGCAACTGTCACACTGTTCTTAATTCAAGAATCACCTTTGACACAGCTTTTCAGCAGTCACAGCTGGGTTCTTACTGGTTTTATGGAATACTGACAGCTATTTATTCTAATATCGGTGCTTTCAGGTCAGTGCCTACTTGGCACTTAACATTCAGAGGTTGATTCAATATGGAAGAAATATGTGTTTTTCACAGTACTTGGTTTTCCATAATCAACATATCACTCTACATCAATAAAAAGTTCATTGATTAGCTTTATCACCTTGACCTTAGTTCAGAAGATAGAAATAGCTAAAAATATTTTTCAGAGATAAAGTAGCTCCAGGTTGTCCTATGGAGTCTTGGAAAGTTTGATATTGGGAAATTTAGAGTATACATACATAGCTGTCAGGAGGACCAAGAGCTGTTGTTTTTGTGTTTGGTTGTTTTTTTTTTTCCCAGAAGGTACCCAAGGAGAGCAGGAGTGGCAGACTCACTTGTAGGTATAGGTAAGTATGTCTCTTCATACAACATCAGGCATCTCTTAGTCCAGTTGTCTTTTCAGGAATACTTAAGACCAACAACCAGGAATAAATTTTGGATGTATATTAGAGAGAAGTTTCTGCAACAATTTTCCAAATACAGCAATCAATAGAACCAAAGAATGTATCTAAGGTTTAATATGGACCAAAAGAAGATCTATGGATTCCTTCAATAGCAGCAGATATGCCCAGACAGAGCATGTCAAATTAGTGTTTGTTTGCCCTTAGAAATATGCTATAGATGATTTATGTGTGATGGAGGAAACATAACAGGGCTAGTCCAGGAAATAAAAGAAATCAAAAACAATGAAATCAAATGGTACTGGTGGGGTAACAGACCGGTGTCTACACAGTTAATGTTTCATTTATAATGCTTTTGTGGGCAAGGTGTATACAGTTTCAGATTTATTTGCTATCTATGTGAAGAGTGTTATGTTTAAGAACAATCTATCTACGTGAATGAGATGAATTTTTAACAAATTCTGCAAAGATCCTTGTAAAGATCAAGCTGACAGTTGTTGTGTAAATTTAAATCACGGTATTAGATCAATGAACCTAAGAAATTTTTTAGAAACTAAAAGGTCTGACCCTGAAGTATAGCAAGCTACTTCTACAAGACTCCTCTGCACTTTCAAATCTCGCTAAGTACATCAATGACTTAGTATCCTCAAGAATCCACTTCAAAAACATACTGTATTCTTGTAATCCACAGACACACCATGCTTGAATGTTTATATTAGTGATGACACTATTAAGTAGACAAGTCCCCTCATCCTACTCAGTAATTGGTACAAAGTAAATCTGACTATGTTGATGAACTCAGACATTTTCAAGGGTCATAGTAGTTAAAAAATCAGATGTGTTGTAAATTATAACCCTATTTGAGAATAAGAACAACTCTTGGGAAAAACAAACAAACAAACAGACAAAACCCACCAAAAAACCCCCAGAGGATTGGCAAAGAGACTCCTTTGTGGAAAGTGATTATTACATTTCATACAGGTTTAAGACCTGAGAAGTCTTAATTGGTTCATAATCTGAGCTATAGTGGCTCAGAACATAAATGCAAACTACGTAAAATTTTAAATTACTTTCTCAGTGAAAGTATTAAGGACCGAAGTACTCACACAATGCCTAGGATTAACAAAAATAGACTTCTCTACTGATGGTCAATGTCTAAAATTGACTGAAATTCCATGAATTGCATTGAAAATTAAATACTTCTGTGGAAAAACCACTGCAGATACAGATACTGTGAAATCACAGTGTCCTGACACAAACATGGGGACACCCTGCTCAACCCATTTAGTGATTTGTGTATTGGATGAAGAAGACTGGAGAAACTACTATTATATTTTCTTTCCCTGCCCCACTGTTCCATTCCATTACTCTAGATCTCTAGAGGCACTTGCTTTAGTAACAGTGAGCTAAGAGATTTCAATGGAAGAGCATATCACAGAATGAAAGATGATGGCTCATGGAGTGCTCTATATAAAATGAGTGAAGAGAAAAAGCTCATGACCTATGCAGAGAATATTCTTGGGACTGCATGAAAAAATTCAGGCTTGAGGAGGTTTCCATCCACAACATTGACACAAATTAGTAGTGGCTGGAAAGGTATAAATATGACAAAAAACTGAGTTGTGGGAAGGATGAAGCAGTCTGGGAAATAGTATGCGAAGGCATCAACCAGTCCAAAGCAGTAGCTAAGTTATCTGTCTGAATTACAGATACAACAAAAAAGGTCATGGCCCCACCACCACATTCATGTTGGGAAGCTTATGTTTGCTGATTCTTTAAGAAGCTACAGATTTAAGATTTTATTATTTCTTCCTCAGTGAGATAGTGTGGTTTCGTAACCCATTTCTTTTCTGATTTGTGTTATTATGGCACAAAATGGAAAGATATTTATTGTCTGACCTTTCTTGTAATTTTAAGCTTCTCTGTAAGGCACTAGACTGTATTTTGCCAGTCATTATTATAGCCATTATTACACAAAATTAAGAAAATAATTGTAATAAAGGTGTAATAATTTTTTAGAACAGTCTATTTGGCTTCTCCAAAACTTGAAGGTTTTTTTAGAACCATAGTTTTATGTTCATAACACAGATTTGATCAATCTCTAATTCAGATGCACATTGTAAATTTAAACCCCTTATAATCCAGATTTTTTTCAAATTGAGGATTAATTTGAGATAATCTTCAAATTGTGATATTTCCTATTTTCTTCTTCTAGAAGGATTTCAGAAATGCCTCAGGGAAAAACACTTATTAGTGGCTTACTGCAGAAACCTAGCATTAATCTTTTCTGAGAACAGTATTTCTAGCTCTGAATTTCTCTGCTTTTCCATGATTCTTTTCATTTTTCATATATGCTGCATTTTCCATCTTTGTAGTGTTTATTAGCAAATATACAGGACATAGTCCTGGAATGGACTTTTGTGGCCATTTATGTCATCCCCTGGGTATAATTACCTTTTTTTTTTTTTTTATGGAATGAAATCCCTAATTTTATTTTTCAGCCCTAATGAGTCCTTCCCCTGTTATGACCATATGAATATTACCCACCATCTCACACAGAGAAGACATCAACTTCTATTTGCAGGTAAAGGAGGAACAGAAGAGAGAAATTTGATTCTTCTCCAGTCTAATGCACCAGCCACCACAGCTCAGTCAAGAATTAAAATGAGTAAATAAGCATCACCAAACATATATACTTCCTCCTGAAGGAAAAAGGGACAAGAACATTAATTACAATTTAATTCAAACATTAATATTTCAGAGCCGATAATTATATGTTCTCTCTCCCTAAGGGCTTATCATGTGAAGGTACATAATGTGGTGGTAGTTGAATAATTAGGTTGAATATTGTACCTAGGACTAAGGACCATGTCTTTTTGTGTTTTCATAACACAAACTCACAGCACAGTTAGATGAAAAATTCTTCTAGGGATGGCAAGAGACTTTATAATATACATTGTTAGATAGAATTTCAGTCCTTGCAGGAGAATATCTGCATTTACATAAGATTTTTCGGCATTTGTGTATGCAAAGAAGCGATTTTGTAAATATGCATTTTATTTTGAACACACTTAAAGAAATCTTTGCCTCATTCACTAGAAAAGTTTATATGAGAGAAATGAAGATCTAATAGGTTAATTTAAAGTAGACCCCTAGCTATTTTGATAGTGCCGATTGAAGAATACTTTTTTTAGGAAAAGGAAATTTTGCCTCTACATATTTTTCCATTACATAAAAGTTTTTAAATTAGGCTAATGGATAATGTTTTCTGAAATATTTTTCCCGCAAATATGGAGTAAAAATACATCACAAAAATAACATACCCCGAATTAAATTTATTGATTTAAAATATAATCCATTCCATTTTGCTGCTGAAAATAATTTCTTCAATACTTAGGGTAGCAGAGAATAAAACATACATCCTCATCTTCCCTGCTCTGTGTTAGAGATGCATATTCTCTGATCACTGCTCCAGCTGAAGTGTATGGGACAGCTTCTGAAACGGACCTGGAAGTGTGTTGGTCCCATGTCCCATTCTCTCCTGAGCCTGCTATGAAGACAGGCAGGTGTAGCAGACCATGGTACAGTTCCCAATGCTTCAGTAATTTCAGCGTGGAGGTGGTGATGTCTAACCTGTTTTCTGATGCTGCAGCCATAGGGGAAAGGGTTCATGGCAGAGGACAGGGGTGAGCATCTGGGAACAAGCTTGCAAGAGCAAACTGTTATGAAAGTAGAGATATATATTCTGATCTTGCAGAGTTTCTTCTAAGGGTAAGGAATAAGCTTTCCCTTTTTCTGAGATAGTGATGTACTGTAGTTGTGACAAATTGTCCCCTTTCCTTGACTTTTTAGCTTGGCTGGCAGTCTGTTGCTTCATCCTCTCCATCTTGCCAGTTCTCATGGCCTTATTGCAAACATCATGATATTTGCTCAAAAATTATAGGATTAGGTGAGAATTTAAGCTTTGCTTAATGTATTATTATTTATATATTAGCGGTATACTGCTCTAATCCTATCACACATGGAAAACAGCTTGAACATGAAACCTGTTTGTATTCTGGGGACTTAGAAATCGTAATTCAGAAAGAAATTAAAACTGTATCTTTTTTTTATTATTATTACCTTTTTTTTCTTTTTTCCTGTGAATGTCAAGTCAGACAAATGGTATTTTCAGGCCTTACTCATGATTCTCACATGCCTGGAGACAGTAAAGTTAACCTCCTTTACCACCAACCCACTTCCTGACCAACTGCATCAGCAGAACAAGGAAGATATAGGTATACTGCTTCCATTACCTTCAGGACCCAGCATTACACATGTTGTTTTGCAGGGCCAACATTAGGTTGAACTTCTTTTCCTGATCCCAAGTGGGAACAGATTTCCTAAAACAGAAACTACCTTTAAAACCTGATGACAGACAGGGAAAATAGTTTAGTAGGAGATTCTGCTTCAAGCTACTGAAGCCTTCTTATCTTTATAGAAACAGCTATTGCCTCAGAAACTATAAAAGTCTATAGTATACTTAGTATACTCGGACATGCTCTGCAGATAAAATCTAGACAAAGCTAAAATTTGTTCCTGTAACTCAAAAGTGGTACATGAGGCTGAAATACAGCAATTCAATCAATGCCATGAGAGACTGAATGGTTAAATCCTTGCATTTATTTCTGAAAAACATAGATAGCCCCTTGAAAACCACTGCACTGAGATATCTGAATAGCTCTGGTTTAGTGTTACTTGTCAGGAAAATAAATTGCATGCATACATGTTGTAGCTGACTAATAAGGACTACATAAGGGTGTCACTTTATTGCTTACTCCACTGTCAGACTCTGCAGCTCAGGACAAATAACTTCCTTACTAATTCTGCTATACTGTTTTCCTTGGGAGTGGAAGTCATCACAAGCTTCAGATCATCCTCATGGGAAATTTATAGCATGGTAACAGCATCTATTCTTTAAAAAGAACCACTGTCCTGTGAAAATTTACTAGCTGGAGAGAAAAGAAATCCAAGAGATTACCCTTAATGGAATGATTTACTACGTCAGATTTGAATACAGAAAAAAACTCCACATCTATTGCTAGCTTTGTACATGTTACATCTTTTAGGTATATTTTTTAAAAAGTTAAAAAAATTATAAACCAAATTCTCAGGCATAAAACCATGCTTCATTCTCACACATACAGGGAAGGGTGATGTGATTAAGGCAAAGTATTGGGCATTAAAAGATGCAGTGAATGCTGAAGTATTCTGAAGTCAAAGAAAACTTTATTACTGGTTTCTAGGGCTCAAGTTTTCACTACAGAATATATGAGCTCGGCAAGAATATCCTGTTATCATCATGGGAAAAATGCATATTTACTTGAATAAGAGAGAATTTACCTATTTTCTTAACTTTAAATGTATGAGAATTCCACTTGGGCTTTCTGAATCTCATTTTTCCTTATCTCTGTGGGAAGTGTGAAAAAATAATCATTGTCAAGCACATAAAGATGACCTGAAGAAAATTGAAAACTGCTGTCTGAACAGGGAAAGCAGTCTGAAGCATTAATTATAATTGCAGTGTCTATAAGGAATCTATTTTGGTATCTTACAGTACTGGTCTTTCTATGGTAGAGACAGTGTGTCTGAGGCTAGTTTTTATCATGTGCGTTATTATCAAGTTTGTCTGACATGAGCAAAGAATGAGTCAGCCCGGACTGCTGACATGGGTGCAGGTTCTCGTCCCAGTGCAAGGATAGATTGCAGAGCCCCTCACAGTTAGGTCTCAAAAACACCACATGGGAAAGTGAACTGTCCAAAGTTAGGAGGCTGAGTGAGGGTTTTAACCTTATTTAACACTATCTGAATGCACCTTCTTCCTCTTGAAAGACAGAGCTCCTGACTCTTTTCATAAAAGTAGTTACCTCTGTCATTTCAAAGATAGAACGATTGTTCCTTCCTTCTAAAACCCAGCTGCAGATGGTGATAATATGGTGGCTAAAGCACTTACACTCATGTGTCTGGAGGGCTGTCTTATAATCTACCAAAGCTCCAGCGGCATATGGGGCTCTGCCCACCACTCATTAAGTTTTCAAGAGAGTGTGTGAGAGGGCAAACTTCACCTCTGCCTTTGGAATAGCAATGCTCTGATCAAAAATAATGTCAGACTCAGTAGAGCACAAACAGGTGACAAGTGAAAGCTTGACTGTCTCATCCAGCAACTGAGACACTCTCTCAGGAGTGGGCTATTTCTTAGATTGGCTGTTAAACCTACTTCTACTGACTGCTGTGTCTCATTCCAGAAGTGCATACCACCTCTGTGTACTCAGTCACATAGGAAACTTCTGCTGCTCTTCTCCTCTCTCTCAGAGAGAGGAAACACAAAATTAACCACTGAAGGTTATTCTTCAGCTGAAAGGCATTGATTATCCTTTTTACCCTTCCTTTTTCCTATTTGAACTCTGTTGCTCTTGGCCTGCATGTCCCTACCTCTGAGCTCTGGAAATCTGGAATGATCTCTTCCCTTTCCCACTCTGTCATGGTATAAGCAGAGACAAAATGGAAGAAGGAGAAGGTTGTTTATTTGGCACAAAACAAACCCATGACCCCCCTACTTTTCTCTGACCCATTCTTCAGAGCTCCACTCTCTGGTCCTGTCTCCACTCTATCCAGTTTGCAAGCACTTACAAGTTCTCCATAAGCTGCGTGAGTGTGCAGTTGCACCCACAAGTTTGCTTGAATGGAGCCTCACATGGTCAGTGAGCTCTGAGAATACTGGCTAGGTTGAGCCCCCAGACAACATCTGGATGATAAATTCTGATTAGGTCCAGAGACTAGCAACACTATGAGTTTTGGTTATGGAAATGGATACACCTCATCAGATACAGTTAAGCAAGGCAAAGAAAAAAACCCTGCTTTTTCAGACCCATGGCTTGGGTTTTCTATAGTGTCTATGCTTGCTTTATTTTTTCTCATATTAACTTTAGTTAAGTATAGATTCTTTTATTTGTTTAAAGTGTGGATTATTTTTTTTGTCAACCTGAGGGCACTCAGCTGATCCTTTTAAGCCTGGCTATAGCTTGATGTGTTCAAAAACCAAGACTTCCTTTACTTAAAAATGTCAAATACTACAATAAATATGATGAACCATTGTGAAACAATGTGTCTCATGACATATCTGTCAGTGGGCATATTGGGCATAAAACGCAACTGGTTTGGGTTGTGTATTTTTTACAAATAAATTGCATTTCCTAGTCCTAGTTCTTTATAAGTGAGATTGTTTGAATTATAATTAAGCCTCATTGAGCTACCAAAAGTACATATAAGAAGAGGCTCGCACAATACCATATATAAAAGGGTAGAAAATGCACTAAGAATACAAGATGTATGCTGTCATTCATTATTTGAAGAATATGAATAAAACTGGCTACTAAAGCTATGAGCTCCCTCTTTGAAATTCAGAAATCAATCTGATATTTGTTTTGAATTCCAAAATAAATTGGAAATAAGTTTGTGGAGGAATTTAGTAGTTTAGGGAGGAAAAGTTGATACTAGACATTTTCTTTATTTTGTTTTTAGTTTTATTTCCCAGGATTCTCTCCACACAACAGCATAATTTCTGGATTTTAACTTGCTTCAACTCCATTTAAAATATGTAGCTTTACTGAAATCAAAAGCAGAACTCTCCCTCAACTAAATAAGGGCTGTAAGTCCTCCTTCAGCTATTTATGGCCTTACCTTTTATATATCCTTAAGTGAGCATAATTTTTCATCTTTAACTCCTAAAAGATGAGGAAGTTTTTTCTTAATCCCTGATGGTGAATGTTGTCTGGTACTGTGGCAGAAGGATCCAGAGAGAAATGTCCATGCATCCCCAATTTCAAATGTGGTTTACAAAGATGTGGGATTTTAATAGAACTTCATGAACTTAATGGGAGAAATGCAGATTATTCTATATTTCAGGGATCCTGAGGAATATGTTAATGCACAGGACAGGTGTAGTGTAAATTCCTTTCCAAGTATTTTCTAGCAAAGCTTAAAATTATTAATGATGACTTTAAAGGCAAAGTATCAAACAGTGCTGTGGCAAGTCTTCCACATGAATAGAAATCATGTGGGGATTCAATACCTACATCACTGCGAGTGGAAGAAAGACCGTGTCTTGTTGATGAAAATAATTTGAAGTTAGAGTGGAAACATATAGATGGTTCTCTGTTAAGCATGAAGCCTGGGCTGAATGTGGCTTCATCTATTTCAGTGGAATAGACCTTCTCATCCTAGGGTTTGAATTTGTTTCTGTAGCTGTTGATACAAGAAAATCGTTGGGAGCTGCTGTTAGTCAGCTGCCCTTAAGGCTAGCTTATAATTATTGAAGACAATTATAAGATACGTTAAACTATTATGTGATGTTATTTGAACAGGTTCAAACTCATTAGAAACCACATAAAACCTTTTTTCATTAATGCCATGAAGCAGTCCAATACCTTATTTTTGTGTCATAGGCAAATTTCTCTACTTTCACAAACACACCCTCTCATGTACAGTACTGGCCTACAATCATGGCCAAGTGGATTAAGTATAAATTCAAAATCATTAGATTTAGATTATAATTCCTTTCACTGCCATTAAGGTGTAGGTTAGGGAACAACCTTTTAGCAAGGATGGCCTAAATCTCTTTTGCTTCTTCACTCCCTCTTCAGACCTGCTTGATCTTGCTGCCACATTGCTTGCTGTGCTTTGCCAGATGCACAAACTCTTGCATAATGTGTACCCATGGCCTGAGTCTCTGTATGTGGTCTTACAGAAATAATTTACACTCTCTGAACAACAGTTCATAGTCATCAGGTAGTATAGGGAAACTTTCCTTGTTATTTATATTTACAATTTGTCTGCAAGGCTGGTCTTCATAGATGACTATTGAGTGCTTAGCTGGGCTGATCTTCTTCCACAACTCAATA
>JAAGNO010023081.1:0-16021 GCA_033439905.1 Ceryle rudis | reverse complement strand
CATTTTTTATTGAAATTATTCTAACCACTTGGATTCTTATTTTTTGTATAATAATTCATTTTTTAATCAATTTTTTTTTCTGGAATATTTTTTTCACTTTTATATCCTCTCTCTCTTTTTCCCATCTTTCTTTCACCTCAGATAAAAGAGCAATTTGAAAAGGGTAACTGTGAGAAGAAAAAAACCCACAACTTTGTATCTTTCTCAGAAATGTATTGAGCAAGTAACAAATGTGTATATATCAGCCTCTGTCCTCATATATAACAGCCTCTGTCCTCAAAGAAGGGTGGACTTTGGCTTTAGAGAATTTTCAGTATATAGGTTAAGTATTCAAGCACTCTAGATTCAAGTGCTCTAAATGCATTCATTTACAAGCAAGCTGTAGATAATTAATTGGTTTTATTTCACATCTAAAATATCGGTGCTAGTTGTCTGCTTTATGGATGATTGTCACAAAATGAACTCAAGGCCTTTCTGATGTTTGTGGGAGTTTTGCCATTGACTGCAATGTAACCAGAAGGTTGGTCACAGCTGTTACTATAGTGATTGGAACTTATTTTTGTCTGACATTGTCAAAGAGTCCTTGGAAGTCTTGTTCCAGTTGATTTCCTGTACACAATTTGTGATGTTCTTGTGGTAATTAATAATGACAATATGCTGATCAGCATTGTACCTATAGTGGGAATTATCTTGGCTCTTTTGTATGTTGTATGACTTAAATCCAGTATAAACATAGTGAATAACCTTGAAAGTGATAATGAGCACTAAGACAATAGCCTTTGTCTTTTCAGAATATCAGATCTACAAAGCTTTCTCTATCAGAATATTTGTATATCTCGGTCTGCGTAAAACTTTTTTTGAAATGTTTTTGGAAAGTTTTTATCTGGAAAATATTTACATTGAGTGTTTTCATATTCTGGAGAATATTTACATTGAAACAAACAAAATATTCCTTTAAAAAGTGGATCACTTAGGAATTTTTGTTGATGCTGTTGATCTTGTTAAGAAAATAATGATGAGGGAATTAATTTTGAATGTACTACCCATATTCTGCCTAAACATCTCATACTCTCTAATTACTAAGTTACCTAGTTCATTCTTTCTGAATGAAGCAGAGCTCTTATGGATGAAACCAGTATGTAATCAATGACTTAAGAGTGCATCAGAATATTGTAGGCGATAAAGTTCCAATCACAGTGGCATTTTCAGACTATTCTCTGGTTTACCTATCTGGTTAATTTTTTTCCTGTGCAAATTGAGAGACAGATCTGGCAAAATTTGTAAGGATTTCTGAGAGCAGGCACATCCTTTAAGAATATAGTGAAAATTGTGTAACACATGTTATTTGAAAATACCCTTTTATACAGATTGTATTAGGGAACCTATATAGAGGGGCGGTGTTAAAGTTAACTTTTGTAATTTTGATATTTACTCTGTTACAAACACTGATGAATAACCAACTGTCATACTTTATTGTAATATGTTTTGCATACTACTAATTTCCATTGGGTGGAATGTCAGAACAGCTCGATATGTATGTAACTACGTTGCCCTCTTGTGACCAGCTCTCTAAAACAAGAAGCCATAGAGCACTTAAAGAACAGAACTTGATTTAAAATAATAATGAAATCATTGATAGACTTACACATTTTCTGCATTTCTTTTATACTAAACAAAGCAAAAATTTTATACTTTCTTAACGGGATCTTAAATATCGACCAGATGTATGCTGCTTCTGATCCTAGTGTCAATTTTTGTGGTTTTCTGTAGACATCTCACAGTCCCCAGGTGCACAACTAATATAAAAGCAATATTCACAATCATGAAGGAGCATTTTATGTGTTGACTATGATGTCAGAAGATTAATGTTCTTTTATTAAATATGTATGCATAAAAGCCATCAAGCATCACAACATTCTAGTTTTGATTCTTTATCTCCTACGGTTCAGATACTGGTTTGTTGCAAGTAGGCAAAATCACAGTGAAATTAATCTGCCACTTATTTTTGATCTAAGTATGATTAGGCTTTCCTTTGAGTTTTGTAATTTGGTTTTGGTTTGCTGTTTGTGTTTTGGTTGGTGGGGTTTTTGTTTGGTTGGTTGGTTTGGTTTGGTTTGTTTTCTACTTTGTGCCAGTCATTTTCAAATTTGTTCCATTTGTTTTAATGCAAATATTGCTCACCTGGGTTAGTCAGTAGTTCTTGTAAATTTCACTTAAGAAAGAATTTTAAAATTATTGTCTATTTATAATAGATAGACCAGACTGAAAATTAAGAAACAGCACAATTAATTGTAAATTAGGAATAATACACACTAGTTTATAAACATTCTCTGAGATTTGTTACATCTTCAGAAATGTCAGATGTTTTTGCTTGTTAGGCAAAAGTCAGAAGCAATATCAAGTAATGTTCTGACTTTCTGTAGTGTTTTCCAATGATTCAAACACAACTAGGTCTGGTTTAATTGTCTTGCTGTGATTCAGAGCTTCCATTAGATGATAGACTCTTGTCTTACTGTGTGTTATAATATGAAGTGGTTCTAACTCTTATTTACTTGAAATATTTAATCCTTGTATCATGTGACTGGTCAAAAAATATTGAGTCTAAGACAACTGAACTGCGAGCACATGGGGAGGACAGGCATGTGCATACACACTCAGCTATATAATGGTTTGGATGGAATTCACCTCTCAAAAAAAAGACCCTGTTTTTTGAGACAAGATACTGGAAATCAAATGTAACTTTCTCTTTTAGGCAAATATGTAGGGGATGGAGCCACTGACCTAGAAGTCTGAAACATTCTAGCAAAATACTCTGTCCTTAAATATGAAAGACTAAGGGAAATCTGAGCAAATTAAGACATGAGATTTAATTCCCCTAAAACAAGGATTAGTTCCCATTAGACCAGAACTGGTGAAGCCACCCCAGGTTACATTTTAATTAGAATTTTCATTGCAGCTTTAATTCAGAGAATTCTTGATTAAACAATCTACTTTAGAAAAGTAGAAAATTCTTCTTCATTGTACTTTGGACCCACTCCTTAAATGACATAGTTATGCACAGACTACAGAGCTTGTATGTCATCTTCTTAATAGTTGAGGGAAAGACAGTAAGCATTTTTTTATTCCTATATAAATCTAGATAAAATAACTTCTAAAGTAAAAAAAAAAATCCAGGATTTAGAAGACCAGAACTCAAGTACCAGGTAGGTGCTTAATACTGCTTTACTGATGTAGGATAAAAGTATTATTTAATTGCAGCAGGAGCCTCTAGTGAAATGTGGGTATGCTATCATTTCATCTGCAGTTGCACCCAGCAGCATCACTGCTTGGGTGAATAAAGTATCTGTGCCAGCAGCTGAACTGCCCTCTGTGAGTGAGGATCTCTTAGCTAGCACAGGAGAGTGCATCCCTTGAGTTAAGAAGGCTTTCAGGGGCACACTAACCACAGTAAAAGCCTACATTCATCACTGTCAGCTCCTCCCTTGCTCCTTGACAAAGACTGTAGTGTCTTTAAGGCTTTTGTTTATTCTGTGAGTTTGCCTGCTTATTGGTGCATGTGGAGTGAGTTGAAAGGAACAGTTTTGCAAAGGCAAAACAGTTGGCCTACCTTTATTCATGCATTAACATTATACCTAAGGAAATGGTGACTTTTGAAAGCATGCATGTTTTGATTTAAACATCTTACTACAGCATTGTGAGTGACCAGAATATCTACAGCTAGTTCAGACACATAATCCTGTCTTAGTTCTCTGCTATCCTAACTACTTTATAGTTTCACTCAGAGAAGTCATTTCAGAGGAAATCTAAAAATCCAGTAATGCAAAAAGACATTCCTCTTTGACACAGAGTGCAGAAAGTGTTCTCTGCAACACCGTACCAATATAGATAAAGTTACAGGACAAAACTGCCTGAACTTACAGTTTAATAGGCAGGATATTATTTTAAATTCTTCAACAGAAACTGCTGGATAAGTGTATATTATCGTGTTACAACATTATGCTAGCATGTAGAAAGAAGTATTTTTCCTTGGCATTGCTCAAACTGATAGGAAAATTAAATAGTTTTTATGGCTTATTTCAATAACTGTCCTTTTGAATATTTTTTTAGTACATTGTTGTTTGGGTTTTTTTCAGTAAAGCATCTTCACATGATACAGTGGTTAATGAATTAATATTATATTCATGTGTTTTACATTCACCCAGAGTTTGACAGAGATCTTTTAATTGTTCACGTATAAAGTGTGATACCTGTGGCTTGGAACAATTCACTCTATATATAAATGTAAATGTTTATAGCTCAAAGAAGTCCTTGTATAAACAACTTTATTCTATCTCATTACTAAAATTTTCAATAGTTATTCATAGTTTAAGTGTTTAAACTGAATCATGCTGAGAGAATATGAGCCATTGATATTATTTTTATGAAGTATGGCTACCATGCTGCTTCTTAATTGGCTTTTACGTGGGTTAGACATAGTTTACAATAATTAAGATCTAAGTAGGAGTTCACAGAAGACTTCATAATCTCTAAACAGCTTTTTAGCACTCAGATATGGAGAGTGATGTCATGACTGGAATCTTGAATTATAAATCATTATTAAAGACAGATAAGGAATGATCAGTTTAGAAAAATGTGTCCATTAGAAAATTAAGAGAGGTTGCTTTATATTCATTAGCATCCTCTAAATGCTTGACTAAAAATTTTTGTTAATGAAACAGTCACTTTAGTACATATGATACATAAACCTCACAAATGGACAGTCCAGACTAATTTCAAAATATTTTACTCTTACAAGAAGAACAAAACATAAGAAATGTCAGGTTTTACTTCCAAAAATTAAATTCTTCTGTTTGAATTCTTACCACTAAAATGCAGGCAGTGTTAAATTCCACAATTTAATTAGCAGTTTCAGGGGTGTTAAACCATTATGGAAATTACAGATTGAAGAGTATACTAATCCTCATCTAATTAAGTCATTTTCAATCTTTTTTTTTTTTTTTTTTTTTTAAATTACAGCTTTTTGTTCTCTTTTAATCAAATCATTTTATGTTTAGGTTTAGGGAAACAAAATCACTCTAGAAACATTATAACAGTGTTCTTGAAAAATTCGTAAGCCAAGACACATCTATATTTTATGACATGCCTACACATTACAATAGCTACTTTTAAAATGTTTTACTCAATGTAACTTGTGAGCTTAACATCACAGAAGCAAAGGGATTCAAGCAGGAAAAAAGGATATAATAATGAGAAGAAATGTATAACAGAGAAATGAAAGGGAATGGAACATTTTTGAGGATGGCAGAATGGAGGTGTTAAAAACTGGGATACATATAAAGGAAAATATTTAGGAAAAGCAGGTTAGCAAAATGTGATATGTGAGAGTTGTTCCTTTTAATTGTTCTAGCTTGTAGAGGAAATAGCATAAAACTGTATAAAATCAGATGTAGGGAAAAAAGGGCTTCTGAAGATTGCTTTTAAAGTCATTGGTGACTCAGATTTTAGATCATGATATATGTGATATAAAGCTCAGGCCTGATTTCACCATGATCCTCTCAACAAAATGTACATTAAATTCACGAACAAGGAACATTTTGCTGAGGGCATAAGCTGCTGTTATCTAAAGATGGGTGTTATGGACCTGCCCGACATTGTAACATGGTGTAAGAGTTCATATTTTTCAGCCCTTCAGAAACCTTTTTATGCTTTCTCAGTGGATCTGTACATGTGCCCTGTAGCTGACTAAAATTTGTTATTGAGCTCTGTAATATAAAATTGAAGGGATTGTGTGTTATAATCTAAATTAATTTTTGATTTAGTCTTTCAAATATTATTTAGAAGATTATATTACCAAAAGGCAGTTTATTTAGAGGACATTTTCTATGAGTGTTCAAAGTACATGGCACAATTCTGTTGGGATGGGATAATTGCATATAATCTTACAGATGGTTAATTTGTTCCTCAGTTAAATATTTGGAACTGAACAATGTCAGTTGTGCTATAACCTATTTGACTTGGAGAAGATGAAACACAACACTTTTCTGATAGGCAGGGTAGGTGTTTAACTTGTACAAAATGTGCCAGGCAGTAGAGTTTGAAATAGGTGCAAGACCTTGGAAAAATAAAATAATATTTCTTTACATGCCTGGTACAGCTGGAGAGAGAGAAGCAAAAATAGTTATATTCTCCTTTTCCACACTACCAATGTCATGGGTTCCTGGGGATAAACTTGTACAATATAACATCAGTCTTAAAAACTTTGTGACTAACTTCAAATTACCCAAACAGATTGTCAACGTTGAGGGTCAGAGCCATCCACCACACCTATAACAGACATTCTCTGTTAACCCCTCTTCCTCCCCAAAGGAGAAGAGAAAAGGAATAAGGAAGTCCCAGATTGGACTCCGTTACAGATGGGAACCAGATTCAGGAGCTTGATTCTTGAACTGGATTCAAGAATACATGAATTGGGATGAAAGGCAGAGTGGACAGAATCTTCCTCAGATGCCAGCCATTGAAGGGGAGAGCTCGACCCTCATGATCCCTCAGCTTTATACTGCATATAAAGTATATAGGATAGAATACCTGACTGGTCAGAAAGACCTGACTGTCCTTTCCACTCCTCCCTGCAGGTGCAGCCTTTTACTTTCTGCACCCCCAAAGTGGTACACAAAATCCATCAGTGGCCTTGATCTGCACACCAATCCTTGGTAGTAACTCTAAACATCAGTTGTTATCACTGCTGGAAGCAGATACTGACTGCAAAAACATGCTGTTAACTTCAGAAAGTGCAGCTAGTTAGAAGAGACTTGACTGAAAAATAAAATCACTGAACAGACTTAGTTTTGTTCTAACTCAAACCAGGACACAGATTTTGCTCTGGAATTCCTTCCTAGTCACATAAAAAGGAAAATGTTAAGTGGGTCATCTGAGCTTTATACTGTCCGAGAGATTTCTCTCTCAGCTTCTGACCCACAATACATATGCAGAGACTTTCATCACATTATCTTAATGCTCATTATTATACCTATCTCATTGGTGGCAGTGTTAGTGGAAGATAGGGAAATTTATCATACAAAATTCAGAAACAGAGAGTATAGTAGAATTTAAGACTCTTCTGTTCCATGTTAAATTCTAGACTGCTAAAATAAAATGCAATTAGGCATTGAGAAAACAGATATAACTACACATTAGAGACTAAATTCTTTTGTCCTTGTTCAAGCAAATCCTGCCTGCAGACTGAACTGAGAATTCAGATTGAGTGAAGACCACAGAAATGAGTCCTGAAGGAATATGGCTTACTGCAATAAAAGACACAACAGAGTTGGAATCAAAATACTGCTAGCAACATGTAACAATGGAATAATGCTACTTAGGGAAACATTCAAATGGGATGAATTAATTAGAGACAAGACTTTGATCCAATGCTTATGACAGTATTTATGTTCAATGTAAGCTATAATTTGTATTACCTCAACTCTCTCATAGACTTTTTCTATTTCCTAAATAATGTTTGCCTATCTTTTACTGTTCATGAAAGGAAATGTTTTGCACTGTCAACATATTTGTTTGTTGTTAATAAAAGATTATAACTAAAAATATAATGATGTGTCTAAAAGAACTAACCCTCCAGAGAAGCTAAGCAGATAGAAATAGTGCTGTGAAAATTAATGTATTGTAATTCAAATGTGCTTTTCCACAAGAAATTATCTTTAGGTCCCACCCACAACATACTAATGATGAAGCAGAACTAGAGCAAGCTTATGGATTGGTTCTGCTGTCCATTACATTGTTATGAAACCTATATAACATCATTTGACATTGAGATATTTCAGGTTTACAATAACATAAATTAGGACTCAATAAGCAGAAAGTTAGTAAAGCTAAGTGCTTTAAATACATTTTAAGCTCAATGAAAGTTCTATTATCTCACTAATGAGCTCTATCCAGTTCCAGTTTAAAATCTGCTTTCTCAAAGATATGGATTAAGACTGCTGAAAACAGATTCATATCCATTAAAGATACATTTTTAATTGCATTTTTAACATGTATTTTCATATTCACATTATCTGAATTTCTTGCATAGTTTATTCTCAAGCAATAATTAAAATACAGGAAATATTTTGCTCTCTGACTTTTTGGGTTTTTTTGGTTTTTTTTGTTTTTTTTTTTTAAGTATAAATAACTGTTTAGGTTGATTTTACAACAAGCAAGACTGCATGGGTTTTCGTATTAATCCAAAATGAATTCTTCCATGTGAAAACCAGCTAAGTATATTTCCATTATGGTATTTATTCACAAAATTAAGAAATCAGTTATACTAAGTATGATGTCTGCATTAACACAGAGAAGCTATATTAACATAGGGAAGCACCTACATTTATACCTTCCCTAGCTTAAGAATCCTTCACAAAGGAAGGCTATATTTTTTTCCTGAAAACATAACTCCTCCTTTCTTTCAAAAGTTATTTAAAATCCACTCCTGTGAAAGGATTTCTAAACATGAGCCTTGGTACTCATGAAGAATTCTAGTGAATAAGGTTCAAGGAACTACAGTGAACACAAGTTCTTTCAAGAGGTAGTGGATTTCAGTTTTATTGCTTAATCTGTCTGTTCTGATATTTTGCTGGGTGTTGCAAAGCCAAATATAAATTATTTTCAAAACTGCCTTTGTTTCTTTTTCTTCTAGAAACTTTTTTTTCTCTCTCCACATATTCCACTCCTTTCCTCTTTCTTTCAATGACTTTTAATGAAATTCCTAATTGAATTCTGACACTTATTAGTTCCAGACAGATGTAACTACAAACCAATGTTTCTAACACTGCCAAGGGATGAAGCCTATCTAAAACCAGTGCTCATGTAAGTGAGATCTGGACTGCAGCTACCCCCTATAAAGATTATTCTAGTATGCAGAGGAAAGAAACAAACAGAAGGAAAGAAGCAGGAGTGAACTTTGTTAAATAACCATTAGTATCATTACCTTCCTGTAACATCACTGGGGAGGACAAAGAGTGATGGCAACCCACAATAGAAATGTAGGCTGTCCTCAGAGAAGGGGAAACTCAAAAAAAATAGTGCTGGGGCTAAATGGATAGTGGGGTCATTTGTGTTTCCTGCTGACAATCTATTTGGAAAAAAAAAAAAAAAAGGCAATACATATCTGAAAAAGCAGCTCCCTCAGGAAGGTGGAATGCATTGACTCGTGTGGAACTGCCCTAGGCTGCAAGACTGGAATTGGAAACACTGAAGTGGTCTAAAGTTGGCTGGAAGTTCTAGGTTTGGTTTTATTTTGTCTAGGTGGGGTTTTTTTTAAAAAAAATCATGAATGCTGCAGGATAAAAAACTCAAAATAAAAATTACTATCCACCTTTTAATTCTGTTCTGATTAAAAATGGAAAGTTATGTTAAATGTCATGGAATGGTGTGGTTCAGCTTTTATTCCTGTTCCATCCAAATTTCCCTGTGCAAGACACTCTGAAGAATTTTTAATTAATATGGTTTTCCTGATTGGGAATGGATCCAACCATTGGTAAAAGAATGAGACTCATGCTTGAGGCAGCGTCTTTTCCTACTGACAGTCTACAGAAAAAGACTTCTAAAACATATAGGTTCACCAGAGACCTACTAAGATGAAAAGCACAGTCTACAAATAAGAACTTAAACATTAAATGGCCCCAAATCATTCCAATATGCAGTCATTATGGAATCAAAATAAGATTACATCTTTGTTTACTGATGAGTAAAATTAGAGCTGGATAAGAGCTTTTCTGATAGACTAGAGATAATTTTTTTTTCCTCTGTGAAAGTGATGAAGAGAACTTATTTTTTTTAATTAAAGTTCCTAAATAGAGAGGCATAGCTGGTAATTTATTGGTTTGGACTAATTAGTTGATAGACTGCATGAGCTTTACTCATTTTAGTATTTTACACTAAAACCTACTACAAAATTCAAAGTACATGTTTTATTAGCAAAACAAAGTAACTGAATATTTTATCTGTTTTGCAAGTATTGACATGCAAAAATAAATATTCTTATTTGGTTGTTCAGTCACAAAAAATAATTAAAAAATAAATAGCATTTATGCAATCACCTTCACTGAGCACGCAACTACTGCTCTTAGAGGCAGCTCTCAGGCATTTGTTATTGCCCCTCTTTCAGATATTGCTCTCTAGCAGTAGCAGAGTCAGGAGAATGTGGTATGTGGCAGTGATTCAGATGTTCAAGTTTAGTACAGCAAATCAGCTTTAATCTTTGATTAACAAACCTGGGCCAAGAGTCTGAGCTGAGAATGGGAGTTGCTTCAGGGTTAGCATATGTTGAGTTCTTCCGTAAGATAACAGTGTGTTATGTAGATTCAGCAATGTCCTAAACTACTGCGAAAAATCACCAGATGTCTCCTGTTAAAGATCTTGCACTTCAGTGACCTGTGTTTCTGTCAAATTCAGCTTTTTCAGTTTGGGGTTATTTTTTATTGTTATTTATTTATTTTGCTTTGATCTTAACTTTATTAGACAGTGCTGAAATACTGTAATTCAAGGATGTTCTTCCCCCTTCTCAAGTTAACAAAGCTCTTTTTGTGCTTAAGGTGTGGCCTGCTGCAAAGAAGTCTGTAAAAGAACTTTCTTGTCAACTTTTATGTGCCTGTCTTCTCTGTTGGTGCTGCTGCCCATTGAGTTTCTTCTACTTACCTGTTTTATCTGCTGGATAATGTGGTTATCTTACCATGTGTCAGATGACAAATCAACAGAAAGAGTGTAAAAACTCATTTTATGGAGAACTAGAAAAATTTTGAACCATTGTTATCAATTCCTCATCACTCCTTTGCATTTCAGTAACATAAAAAAGTAATTTACAATTGACATTAGAAGTATGCAAACTATATTTTACAAATATTTATGTACAGAATAGGAGTAGTGGCTTTTTTGAAAACATGGGTACATAATAATATAGTGGCCATTTAACTCAAAAGAGTTACAACTGTTTAGCATAACAATGAAATGGAGGAAATTAGAGCAGCCCCAACATGATCTATTCAGAACTTAATTGGTATGGCAGTTCTTGCAGCCCAGTATATCTGAGAGTGTAAAGCAGCAATAAATGCACAGTGAAAAAAGCTCATAGGTGTTTCCAGATGGTGGGTCTGAAAGTTCTGCTTAATTGTCTGTGTAGACAGAGAAGGCAGTTAGAGCGAAGAGGAAGGCTTGCCCTTAGTAGTGATACAAGTCACTACTGGAAAATTGTACCAGATTTTTCCTCCCTGGGTTGTTCAGGTTTTGTCATGACTTGAACAAAATTGCTGGTTACAGAGTAATCTGCAATGAAGTGTATTTCTTTATTTTTATACTAAAGTTCACTAACTTACTATAGTAAGTTAACTAACATATACTTTTCCAATTAATATAAACAGTAATATATTATTTTTAAATCAATCTTTTAAAAATAATGGTTTAGTAATAAACTTGAAGTTTTGTAGGTGTATTTTCAAGAACACTAGAAGTCAAGGGGAAGAAGGTATTCCAAAAATTCTTCCTCCTGTATTGAACTAAATGAATTCATATAGTATTTTGGGGTACTTTTTACTACAATAGATGGCAATTTCATAACTAGATAATGAAAGTATTTTTCTATAAGAGAATAATTATAGACATTATTTTATATATTCTGAAAATAGCTTTGATGTGTTTAATTTGTTGAAAATATTAACATCATTTCACAATTTTCCTTGTATGTGTATCTACCTCAGGCTATCAAATGCAACTCTTAGAAACAAGCTAATTTTTTACAACTTTCAAAGAATATATAGTAGCCCTTGGGATCTTAATTGATTTCTGTAGGGGGAAAAAAAAAAAAAAGATCAGGTGATACTCAGTAAACTTTCTTAATGTATAATTATGTAAGATCCTTAAAGAAAAGTGAAAATGCTAATCCATTCATTCATTACAGAATCACAAACTACAGGCAGCTCTGGATCACATTTCACTTTCCATTTGATCATAACAATTATCACTAAGTTTCAAATATGTAATATAACTCCTACACCATCTGTAATTACTTTAGCATTATAACTACCCATCCCCAGGACATGATTCTTACAGTTTGTGGTGATTTTGAGACTGTATTGATAACCTTCACTCTCTCCCTGACACAAGCCAGGGATTTGGAAATAATTTGGATTAAGTCTGTGAAGCATTAAAACTCTCCCTTGTTTGTTTGTTTGTTCTAAGACAATGTTCAGTTAATATTGCAAGCACAGGGTGCTTGTATAAGGTCTATTAGCTTACTGTTCATGTAGCAGCAAGTATTGGGAATGCTCTATAATGTCGTGTTTTGTGACTTGCAGCCATATAGCAAGTGCAGTTGTCATGTCAGGCTCTTCCCTGTTTGCACTGAAATAAACTCCTTCTTGCATTCACTGCAATTTCCTTCTCAGCTTGATCGTTTAGTCTGCATTTGCAGAGTGCCAGTCCTATAAAGGTTGAAGTTCTTCCTGTACATTTGGTTATGCTGCAAGTTACTAAACATGTTTCACTAAATAAAGAGATTGTCCTAATCTACTGTGAACACATATTTTTCCTCCTGTGTATTTTAAGGTTTGGTACCAATGCAAAGGGCAAAATCTCTTTTGTCCAAAATTAAGATTTTGTACGATCTTGATGCTTGATGATACTTCCTGGTTTATAACACCACTGATCTTTGACTAAATTCTCAAACATACTGTTTCACACCAGTACATTTTCTTTGTCCTATTTTTGAAATCCTTTTTTTGAAGAAGATCCTGGTCTCAGAATTCTTTACTACTTTGCATTTTATGTTTGAAGTGAGAGAGAGATAGTGCAGGGTTCTTTCTGCATCTCAGTAAGAAATGCCAGACAACAAATGGTTCAATAAAGCAGCTGTTTAAATAAGATAGAATAAAAAGAGGAATATAGATAGCAAGTAAATTTTACATCCCTTCGGATGCTCAGCACTCTGCATGCATGCAGCATCAGACAGACCACAGAAAAATTTCCCTAGAATGAGCTCTACAGAATCTGTCCAAGGAGAATTGTCCCTCAATTTGGTCATTCAAGCTGTTATATATAATTTTCTTAAAGAAAACAACTCTGTTCATCACTCTGTACTATCAAACAGAATGGGTGTTCTCCTAGAACTTCTGGCTGCATGGGTAGATAAAAAGGCAAGGCTGTGAAGGTGGTGTAAGTGCTGGTACTGAAAGAATGGGAGCTGCCTGCAGGCTCCTCAGTTACAGCCAGACAGATGAGCTTGTCCTGTGACCCAGAATTTCTGCAGCACAGCACAGCCTTAAGGCCATGCTGGACATGCAACCCAGCACACCACAGGCCTGCACCTCCTCAAATTAACTGTGATGTGGACCACCAAATCATCTGTCTACAGCAGTCTCCAGATCAGGATGACTATGCTGAACCCCTTGATCCACATAGATTTTACTCTTACAGGACATACAACAAATTACATATTATATTGGTAAACTGTTCAGCTAGCAGAAAGTTTCTTGGCAAGCTGGGATGCTAACCCTGTCATAATACCCACCAGCACAGCACAGGCTGACACAGGGCACACCAGCAGGTTCCCCTATGGCAGCTGCTCATGCTTCCATACCAGGCTGCTCAAGCCCTAAGCATGAGGAACACGTGATGGATGCATTCAGGGTTACCAGCTCCTTGATAAAATGGCATCTGTAAGACTCCCAGTACAGCTACTGAAGAGGAATCTCTTATGTAGCATTTCCTCCCACACTGTACTCTCCGGTAACTTTAGGTTTATACTAACAGTATGAGTGAAGGCATCCAGTAAGGAAAACATATATTTAATAATGGAACAATTACTCTAATGTGCCCAACCATATAGAAGAAGGAACAGCAGGGTTTTCTGAGAAAAAAAAGTTCAGCAGAGCCACTAAACTGTTTCTGTGAAATGTTTTTCTGTTTGTAAATCCTACTTCAATGAAACAAAGTGTGGAACATTTGTGGGGATCTTCTTGTGGAAATGTGTCAATGGCAGTAACATTATTTCTAAGGCAGGGAAAAAAGCAAAATGGTAAATTTGAAGCATCATGTTTCTACATGTTTTGCTTGAAGTGTATAGATTTTTCAAGTTTGAGAACACAAAATATTTCTTGGAATATCTAAAGATGAATCAATATTATTGTAAAAACTGAAGAGTAGCTGTATATAACTTACCCTTAAATTCACATTTTTAAGTGCTTTCAAAGTTCATTTGTTATATTCTACTTCACTGAGCATGGTTGAGCAGGCACAGATGTTGCCTAGACGTGGAATTGCATTAATGATAAGTGACTCTTGGAAGTTCAGCCATTTTGATTAAGTTCAGATGTCTAAGTAAAGACTTGCCATCCTTCCTCCTAGACCTGTAAAACAGGCCAAAAGTCTTACATGACCAAGCTTGCAAGAGCCATTCAAAATATGAGATATAAAATTATAAAAAGACACCACACAGCAGAAAGTAAAGGGGCAGGAAACAGGTAAGCCCAAAACTTTATGTACTGACTGATAGGGCTTTAAACTAGATTTGAGGGGGGAAGGGGTCCATAATTTCACTCTTGCCTGGGACAAACAGTGGGGCAGCACATCAGGGGCTGAGGGATGGAGTCCTAGTAAGGGCTCTCAACTTGTTGCCCCGAGTGATGATGCACTGGGACACCCCATAGGAGTCAGAGGGGATTTGCACAAGAGGGTGATACAGACAGCCCAGCTGAAGAGCCTCTATGCAAATGCACACAGCTTGGGCAATAAACAATGGGTTAAGATTAAAGGGAAGACAGGGGAAGGTGATGTTACAATCGGGGTCTGCTACAGGCCACCTGACCAGCAGAGCCAAGCAGATAAGGCCCTCCACAGGCAGATAGAAATGGCTTTGCATTCACAGGCCTTGGTCCTTGTAGGGGATTTTAACCTCCCTGACATCTGCTGGAGAGGTAACACAGCAAGGCACCAGCAATCCAGGATGTTCCTGGAATGTGTAAATGACAATTTCCTCCTCCAATTGGCAGAGGAACCCACAAGAAAAGGTGCTATGCTGAACCTTTTTCTGACCAACAGGGAAGGGCTGGTGACTGATGTGAAACTAGGGGACAACCTAGTCTGCAGTGATCACAAAGTGATAGAATTTAAGATCCTCAGGGCAGGAGGATTTAGTCCAAGCTTACGACCCTGGACTTTAGCTGTGCAGACTTTGATTGCTTCAGGGATCTGCTGGCCAAAGTGCCGTGGGACAAAGCCCTAGAGGGTAGGGGGGCCAAGGACTGCTGGTCAGTATTCAAGGATCACCTTCTCCGTGCCCAGGAGCAAACTATACCGACAAAGAGAAAGGCAGGGAAGAATGCTAGGAGACCTGCCTGGATGAATGAGCTCCTGGGCATGCTGTCACATAAAAAAGAAACGCTACAAGGAGTGGAAAGAAGGACAGCTGGAATGGGGGTATACAACGAAGCTGTGTGAGCAGCAAGAGACCTGGTTAGAAAAGCTAAAGCTCAGTTAGAATGAAATCTAGCCAGGGAGATCAAGGGAAACAGCAAGAATTTCTATAGGTATATTATATATAGGCAAGAAAAAGCCGAACAATTATTAGTGATAATTATCTGGATGGACAGGGCCTGTAGCCTCAGAAAGGATACAGGAGAACTGGTGGCAAGTGATACTGAGAAGGCTGAGGTTCTCAATGACTTCTTTCCTCAGTCTTCACTGGCAAGGGCTCCAGTCACACCCTCAGAGTCACAGAAGATAATGGCAGGGGTTGGATGACAGAACTGACCATTGCAAGTGGAGATCAGGTTCGTGACCATCTGATGAACCTGAAAGTGCACAAGTCCATGGGACCTGACAGGATACACCCACAAGTGCTGAGGGAACTGGTGGATGCTGTTGCTAAACCACTATCTATTATATTCCAAAAGTCATGGCATTCTGGTGAAGTCCCCACTGAATGGAAAGGGGAAATATAACCCCCATATTCAGAAAGGGAAAGGTAGATGAAACCTGG
>JAAGNO010023080.1:0-11560 GCA_033439905.1 Ceryle rudis | reverse complement strand
TTATAGATTTTTAGTAAATCAGACTCATTGTAACCTCCAGCCCATTAAAGGGAAACCTGCAAAATGGTTCTTTTTTTTTTTTCCTTCATTAAGAAAAGAAAAAAAATTAAAAAAAAATACATAATTCATGTGTGCCAAGGACAAACTATACTTGTCTGATAAGTATTTTTTTTTGGCATTAGTTTCACATTTGATGCCAAATATGCTCAGGTCTGCTCAGCATCCCCTGCTTGTATGTCCTCATTCATCCTCCCATGTTTTCCACTTCTCTTAAGAGTTTTCTGTAGGAACATTTATTTGTGCAGTCACATGAGTAATACTAGAGAAGCAGTAACTAGACTAGCTGCAAAATAACATCTTCTATTTGCAGAAATATTTTTCAGTTGTATGAACTCCCTGAACTGTTCCAGCATATCAGTAACCGTGCTGACACAGGACAGGGATTGTTTGAGCTAACACTATAGAAGAAATGTACATGGAAGCACAGTTTTAAGACTTGAATTCCTTCCTATTTGTAGCTCCAGTATGACTTTATGCAGTCAACACACCTATTCCTGTGCAATCAATAATAGAGGTACTACAGACAGTTTATGATGCTGATAGTGAAGCTCCCTGCAAGATTCTGTTAAGCTTTGTTTGGTTATTTTATTCTTTTTGCATCATATTGTACTTCTCCTATGCTTATTACTGTCCTATTTCATAGAACTACACTTCAAAAAGTTCAGTTTGGATTGTAACTTATCTGCCTGTAAAATGGTCTTTTTTTATCTCTTGAGATACTTGCTTAGTTGGTTAAAAAATTCTACATATTCAGGATTTGCAAAGAAATTAATAGATATTTTTATTTATAAGGAATTTATCAACATAACACAAAAATAATTTAGAAACCTAAATTGCATAGAAACCTCTGAATCACAACTAAGCAAAACACAGATTTGGGGTAACATTTATTATGAGAAGAAACCCACGAGGCAGATAAAAATTACAATAAAAGTAAAAAATCATGAAGTAAAAATTATTCTCATTTATTACAGCAGGCTCTTCTCAACTGTGCAAAGAGTAGTTCATAGGTCAGGGATCATTAGAGGGAACATTTTAGTGAGCTCAGTTGCCTAAACATGGTGTCACCGAAGATATTTATGATATTGTCTGTACAGGTACTGTACCAATGGCTGCTTCTCCACAAGCACATGGGTCTTCTCTTGGCTGTATCTCCCAGCCGTCTAAGGATATTTCAGGTAACCTAGCACACTTAAAGTGGTACTAGATGTCCACTAGAACTGCTCCCTTTATGTTCATGGAGTAATTAAAAGATATGTTTTCCAGAAGATGATAACATCTAATCACCTTGACTGGATTTTCATTCATCAGGAGCAGAAACATACACAGCATCTGGTTTTATAGAAAAGGCAGCTCTCATCAAACCCTTCTTAAATATAGTCTCAGAAACTTCCCATGTTTTAGCTCAGGGGCTATTTTTCAGACACTGACTGGGGTCTCCTCAGGAAGCATTGCCACCCCCACTGCAGAAGGAATGGTCATAACCAAGACACTACCAGATGACCTTTTTCTGTCTGGGTCATCTCTTCCTGCACAGAAGTCACCAAAAGATTTAAGGAAATAACCTTTAACCAGTGGGAACAAGGAAGTGCAGAGTGTGGGATTTGGGAGGAAACAGCAAGTATCTGATGAGACAAATGGGAAAAAAGTCTGAAAAGGGCAGACTTAATGGAAAATTAGGAGACCTAATGTGCGTTTAGTAAGGGAAAATCCAAGACTAGGAGTAGAATCTAGGGCTGAGAGAAGGGTGGAGGTTTGGAGGGGAATTAAACAGCTTGGGAGTCCAGGTAGAAGAACTGAGTGCAAGATGCAATGTTCAGAGCAAATATGGTAATGCTTAGCATAGTAATATGGTTGTTCTATCCACCTGCTGCATGTATTAGTGAATAAAGAGTTGTTCTATGCTTTAAATTGTTTACATCCTGCTGGCAGAATCCATTTCATAGAATAAAAAGACACTTGAACAAAAATGTTCCAGTGAGAGAGAGTCGTTCTTCTCCCTCTCTGTTTCCATCATCAATATTACTTTATATCTTACAGGTTCCCAAGTGGGCCAGGAGCCTTTTGGAGGCTTTCTTGTTTGCAGGAGACACTACACAGACCTTTCTGCATCCCCAGGGAGTCTTTTTCATTGTGTAACCTCTGATGATTTGCTCAAATCACTTGCTCTTCTGAGTCTTTTCCTGTTCTCTACTGTGCTGTTAAGACAGTTCTGGCTGTGTTTCTCACACAATTAATCTCCTCTTTTCATGGATGGCCCACCTTCATGCTCTGGAAACTTCTTTACACAAACATTTGTCAGTTTTTTGCAGAAGCAATGTCTCCCTCTTTCATATATTTATACCTCACTTTCTGTGCAGCTATCAGGACAGCACAAAGAAGCAATCTTTTTAACAGAACAGAAGCCAGTACACATCATAGACCACAAAGAAAGCAAGCAAATGTTTTCCAATACATTCTTTAAGGATTGGGTGAATCCTTAGCTATCTGTTGTGTCATCTCTAACCTGAAGTAATTTCTTTCCATCCCTGCATGTTTGCAAACCTATGTCCACATTTATGTTATTGATCCAGTACAGCCTAAAGCAAAAGGCTCATGTAAATTTCTCTGCACCATTAAGCTTTCTATATCGTAGGATGTCTAACAGCTAATGGCATAAAAAATTAATATTTGCTTCCATAAAGAACTGCTGGTACCTTATAATTTTTTTTCCTTTAAACACCATCATGTTTTGAAACAGCTGTTCTTTCAATATGACATCTTCTGTATGTTTCATTGTTCCTGCAAAGTCAGTGTGCATAAAAAGAGTTTATTTTTCTTGTGTTCATTTAGTTCTACTGCCTCATAATCATAGCATAACATAACATAATCATAACAGAGGAAATACAAAATATAAACAGTATAGTCAGTAAGTGAAATAATATTTAAAATCTCCTGTACTCTTTCAAGTTGATTCTTAGTGTAAAATGATGAAGCACAGAAGAAGATGCCTTTGTTGGCAATAGAAAAAGTATGGGAATGTTCACACTCATTTTGGTGTGCAGCCTTTGATGTTCTGCATTTCTGAATCTCACACTGTAGTGCCCAACTCACTCAGGGGATTATTTTCCACAGCAGACAACACTAGGGTGTACACAAGAACCCTCTACATGTGGGAACCTTCCTTAGCGGTACTGTGCTTGTACTTCGTAGTACATGCATCTTGTCAGCTGTGATTTCCCTGCCTTTCTGGGAGACCTCTATCCATTTTTAAACATTCCTTATAGGCTAAAAAGAAAAAGAAGATGCTTCAGTTACACAGAATGAGGTTGCACTATGCTGAGGTATTTGTTAGTAGAAGAGGTTTGTTAGCTCATTGCTGCTGGATCCGATGGAATCATGGTAAACTGATGCTTCAAGTGTAACAAGATGAAGAAGAAAACGTCTGAGGCAGCTCATAAAATATTTTTTGCAATCTAAAAATCTGGACCAAGTCTTTTACTGGAAGAAACCCATGGTATCACTGGTACTCTATGACCATCTGGGTCTCAGAACTGGCCTGCACGTGAACCACAAAAGGATGGATCTTTAATAGCCAAAACGAGGTTTTGGGCTGTCTTTGTCATTAGGAGTCAAGGACACAAATGAGCTGAAAAGGCCCTCCTGCAAGATTGTTACATTGCTACTGAAGTGTTTTCCACAGCCAACATCTCTTCTAACACCAGGCAAATCCTTGCTTCTGGACAGAGGCCAGCTCTGTGAATGAATGTCTGTCTGGCTGTAATTACAGTTTTCCAAACCTAAGAGCTGGAAAAGTGAGGGTGGAGATAGGGGCTGTGGTGTGTGGACATAGATTGGGTACTGTTCTACACTAAAAGAAGCATCACAAGTTACTTTGGGAACCATTCCAGAACAAGTTTTCTTTTGCTAACTATGAGTAAGGATACCCCCCTCTTTTAATTTCATTTTATTGAATATAAATTAATTATATTTATTTTTTTGGTAGTGACTACATCTTCTTTGCTATGTTCTGCTTTCTAGATGTTTATTCTCAGGACTGTATTGTAGGAGCTAAATTTTTAAACCTCAGTACCTATGATATATATATATATATATAATTGAATAAAAGCCCATTTAGTTTAGGTTTAACATAACTAATTTATCTGAGCATGTACAAAAATTTATTCTGGTAACTCCTTCACTCTTTAGAAAAAGCAGGTTCACTACTGAAATTTGCCCATAAAGCTGCTTATGTTGTCAATTCTTTTAAAGCTGTAGAAATGGCAGTATACTGCTGTCAGGATTTAACCCTGGCCAGCAGTTAAACTCCACCCAGCCACTCACTCATTCCCTCAAGTGGGTTGGGGAAGAGAATCATAAAAATAAAAGTGAAAGAAATCATGGGTTGAGATAAAGACAGTTTAATAGATAAGGCAAAATCTGTGCACTCAAGGAAAGCAAAACAGGGAATTTATTCACTACTGCCCATTGGCAGGCAGGTGTCCAGCCACCTCCAGGAAAGACTGGCTCCATCCATCATATGTAATGGTTACTTGGGAAGACAAACACCATAATTACAAATGCCCTTCCTTCATCCTTCCTCCCCCAGAGCTTATTGCTGAGCATGATATCATAGAATCATACTCTCAGTTGGAAAAGACCTTACAGATCATCAAATACAACCATTAACCTAACACTGACAATCCCACCACACTCTCACTCATCATATGGTCTACAATATCCCTTTGGTCAGTTGGGGTCAGCTGTCCCAGCTGTGTCACCTCCCAACCAGTGCACCCCCAGACTACTCACTGGTGGGGTGGGCTGAAAAGCAGAAAAGGCCTTGACTCCATGTAAGTGTTGCTCAGTAACGGCTAAACATCCCTGTGGATAACACTGATGCAGCACCAACACAAAACATAACACCATACAAGCTATTATGAAAAAAATGAACTCTATCCCAGCCAAAAACAGTACAGACACAAAATTTTAAGAGGCAGGATATTGGAATTTTATGAATTTCAAAACTTAATTCCAGTAATTCTAGGTGACTACCTTTGAGTGCTTTGTTTTTGTTGGTATATCCCGCTTTACACTGCAAAATCATGCATTTTACAGAAGGCATAATCTACATACATAAACACCACCTGTCATAAATGAAAATCACATTGCAAGTATGATCACAAAAATGCTGACAATCACTGCAACTGTTAGAAATAAAGATGTGACTTGAGTGCTGGTTTTCTTGGGGGTTGGTTTTTCTTTTTTTTTTTTTTTGTGTGTGTGTGTATTTTTTGGTTGTGATTTTTTTTGTGTGTATGTGTGTGGGGTTGGTTTGGGTTTGTTTGTGGGTTTTGTTTGTTTGTTTGTTTCTTTTGTGTGTGGGTTTTTTTGTTGATATTATTTGTTGTTCGTGGTGGTTGGTTGCTGGTTTGGGGTTTTTTTTCCCCAATAAAATCTACCTTTTAAATCTTTTGGTAGAAAAAAGAAAAAGAAGAAAGATTAAGAAATATAAAAATCCAATATGCATGTGTCATTCTGTACCACAAGATCAGTTTTGATGTTCCAAGATCAGCTTTGTGAGACACATTCCATAGTCAGAGTTTTTCTTATTCTTTGTTCGTACACAATCTCATTTATTTCAGTAAGTTTCCCTTTGTAAAGTAAGAGTCAAAAATAATTAAACTGTGAATGACGACTGGTTGGTTTCACCTGCTGTTAATTCAATGATTCATATCAGGACTTATGATAAAACATTTATTAATTGTTTGTAATTTCAGTTCAGTTATCCACACAAATTCTGCATTGGCATTGCAAATGGTGTGTTCTGTCCATATCAAAATGGAAAAAATGGACCTGACTGTATGGAAAAAAGCATCTTGACTATTTGTCAAAAAGGCACAGAAATAGATTATTTTTTCTTTGTAAAATAAATACTCCAACTTAAATTTGAGACCATAAACATACATTCTCAGTGTTCAAATGTTGATACTTATGTGTCTACTTTAAGTCCACTTTTCATTAAATCCTGTTAATGCTTCCTGGATTTTTGAACCTATTTAACAATGTGGAACTGTATCTGGAGAATGTTAGTAAAACAATCATCCTTATTCTGAGGAAAAATAATTTATATATATATTAACTCAGGGGGTTTATTTCAGTCTATGAAAAACACAAACTAGAATTCTGTACTGAAAGAGTTATATTTCTTATGAAATAGAATGTAACAGTTTCTTCTGTGTGTCTGTGGTTGCAAATGAGAAATTGTCTGAAGAGAAAATATTTTATGAACCTATAAATAATTAGAAAAAGAAACCAATAACACCTTAGTCACAACACGTGTAAACTATTCTCCCCAAAATGAAATTCACACGTCAGGTTGCATCCAAATTGGATTTCAACACCTGAGATAGAAAACCTTAAAACAAGGTTTCATTATGGGAATACCTGACACAGTTCTACTCTATGCTGTGTTAGCATGATCAATGTTTAAAGTTCTAATTATTTTTCAAAATGAATAAAAAAAGATACATTACTTGTAAATGTAGCAAAAGTCCAACCCATGCTCTCACGTTTAAAGAGCAGTTGCCTTCCTGGGCTGATGAACAGCCAGGGGAACAGCCTGGGCTGATGAACAGATCAGGGAAGCCAGCTTGTGGCTCCTCATCTACTTGCACTTCCATGAGCAATAAGAGTGGCTGCTTTACGAAGGCTATGGCATATGCAGACAATCACAGGCTGTGCTGCATTGTCAATGTTTCTTATCCAGACCCTCAGTAAGTGGTAAAAATAGAAATTAATATTATGGGAAAGCCTTGGAATCAGACCTATTTGTCAGTAAGCACTTTAGCCCTTGGTTTGCTATCCCTTGTCTCTAAACACTTCCAGAGATTTACTTTCCTGAATCTGTCTCTAGGATAATTTTTCTTCAATTATTTGTTCTGCTTTGTTTGCAGTAAATGGCTAAGTAAGGTTTTGGTATGTAAGGCTGTGAGGCTCCAGAACAAAAGAAAACATCTAGCAAGAGGGAGTTTAGGAAGTTACATATTTACATGTGGGATTCAGAGCAATCTCAAAAACAAAAAGGAAAATCTGCACAGAGCAAAATGCAAGTGTTACTTCACTCTAACCTGATGTAAAACCAATCTTTTCTTTGCAGATAACCGTTCTGACTCTACTGCACTGAACTTCTGATAAAACAGCATGGTGTAGGGGGAGGGCTGTTGTCAAGGGAGTGTTAGAATTCCCCTGTTTTCATAACACATCTCCTGCTCCCCAAGCCCTGGCAGAGCTTAATGCTGATTACAATGAAGTAAGTCAGTTTATCTCAGCAGAATCAGTGTGATCAATATAAATACTGTCATTAAAATAATAGCAATAATCAAGAAAACCACTAAGAATTAGGTTTGAAAAACACTACCATGTTAGTGCAACATTGCAAAATCAAGTCTTGTATGAAATTTGACAAATTCTGTAGGAGTTAAAACTTTCCAACCCCCATATTTGAGATGCTGAACCAAATAGCTAGTTTGATTGCTTAAAGAAAACATGCAGAACTTTTTACCTATTACATTGATTAAATTACAGTTTAGATTAGCCAAAATCTTAAAAAAAAAAAAAAAGAAAGAAAAAAAAAAGGAAGGAAATATAGGATATAGGATCCCATAAAAGGTTGAGAAATAAAATATTTTGTAATTCACCTTTAAAAGCAGGCTTTTCTCACAGTTGAAGTGGTTCTTGAACTACTTCTTGTGGCGTAATGCCTTCCTGTGTAGGATCTGAAGAGTAAATGGTGATTAAAGGTGACAGAGATTTTTCAGTTCATTGTTTTCCTCAGCACAAAGTTACCACAGATAACAGGTTCAGTTCCATGCTGACAGTCATGCCTAAGATAAAACAGGTTATCATTTCTAAAACCCAATAAAAGTAGCAATGTAGGCATCCACTAGACTAATATTGCAGACTTGGCTTGAATTCCTTTTGTTATTTGCAGTCGATTTATTATCAGGTAATAACACTGTATTCTCTGCAGTTCTTCTGAGGAATTTGACCATATCTCATCAATCAATCTGTCAATTCATTTTAGAAATTCTACATATTTTTCATATGCTTGCCCTTCACAACACAGTTACTAGAACATTCATGGTCTTCCATTAAAGTCTAAGGATGTTATTAGGATCACTTCTGAAATCCTCCAAGATATTTGTTTTCAGATAATAAGTATCAAATGTCAGCAGACGTTCAACACATAGTAAAAATTCTGGGCTATGGAAAGAACGCAAAGATACCATTTAAAGAATGATTCCTGCAAGCACCATTCATTTTGTTACCCTTCTAATGAAAGAACACAGAGATAGATGAAACTGGTTTGTAGGGACTTAAATAGTTTAGTTAGGATCATATTTTAAAATTTATTGACTCTGCGTGAGTAAAAATAGCAGTTATTTTTGAAACACAGTCAGAAATGTTGGGTTTGGGTTTTTCTGAACTGGTATTTGTAATTAAAGTTGGAGCCAACATTTGACTGCGTGGTGCATTTGTCTTTTTTTTTTTTTTTTTTTTTTGAGAGGAAATCAATTGCAGCTTCTTGGCTGCAACTGATTCACAGTCAAACAAGTAGGAACCTCACACCTGCCCCTAACCAGTCTGCATAGCTAAATTGATGCTTCCCAGGCATAAGCTCTATGTAAGATCCTTCAAATGAATCATGAAGTCTGGCTTGTGGACTCATGGATGTAGCCACCATAGGGTACACATGTTTCTGTTACTCCTCACAGACGTGTGGAATCTATATTCTCCATTATTTTTAAATTAGGTTTTTTTCTAAGTGTAGTGAATCCAATTGTACATGTATACTATAATGTTTTGATATTTAGAGAAAAAGTTAAAGAACAGATATTTAAGAACAATGTTCCTAAATTTAGGAACTGAATGATCCTTATTCTGGAAAAGTCTATGTAAACAAAAGGAAACTTCAGTACCTTGTACAGTTCAATAAGCAACAAACCAGTTTGATATCTAATATTTTCAGGAATGATAATTAAAAAATAAAAGCAGCTCAGTTGTCTGTTATTCAGCTATAGTAAAGCAACAGGTGGATTTTTCACAGATGTTTAAATAAGTGCTGCCTTTTTCACTTGAATTCTGGAGTGACTTGAGAGTCTGTTTCTGAGTGATGTGTAGGATTCACAGAACCACTTGACTAAAATAGAAATAGAGGGTCTTCGGTGCTTTTGAAAAACACAGCAATTCAAGTGATTATACCTAAATAATAGATATAAAAACTTTGTAGAGTCACACAGCTGAAAATTACTCCTTCAAGTTAACATACATGAATTCATACCATTCATGTGTAACAAATACAAAAGGAACATTTTTTATAAAGAAAACTGAACTGTTATAAAATCAGCTCAAAACATAAATATTAGAAATCGTAGGAGAGCACAACCATCACTAAGAAGTTTTATTTAGCAACTTAATTACCTGTTAAATTCTTCTTCAAGGATCTGATGACAGATAGGGTAGTTTTCCATTTTTTGGATCCATAATACGCTGATGTCATACACAGGAATCTGGGAAAATTAATCTAAAACTCCCATCGCTCAGTGAATTAATTTTTCACTCTCAAAACACAAATCAATTTATTTAATGAATAGCATCTTATTAGAGAGAGAAATTCAGTAACTTAGTAGGTAACACTCAGTATCTAGTGAGTTCTTTTCCTGAAGTTTTACTATTAACAGAACTCTTCTCTTGACTTTTTTTATGAAACAAATTCTGCACCACCTAGTTGCTTCAGATTTCCAGTAATAACAGCTTGCATTTGGAGGACTCTGACCTTCTGAGCTTAGTTGAAGTTGAAAGGTAATTCAGAAAATAGCTCTCAGACTTGATGGTAAGGAAACACCGCTTCTTGCTCATAATTATACCTTATGGAAAATTTATATGTTTCTAAATTACCTGTAAAATGAAGCCTTATGGAAGGTCCAGAACAGTCACTCCGTGAATGCAGACAACCATATCCAATCTCTTTCTCAAGGTGAAGAACATCCACTTGCGCTTTGTGAATTCCCAATCTATTTTTGTGAACACCACATCAGCCCCCAATTCAATTAATAAATGTAGCATTCCATGTCTCACAATTTCAATTTTGGAACAGCCTGCATAAAAGAATTTAAAAACTATAAAACAACAAGGATCCTTAATAAAATTGGTGTTGGTTATATGCCTTGAGAGGAGCAAATATTTCTGAAATTTGGAAAACTGTGTGGACAAATGGTCTGTGTTTCTAAGATCATTACTATTATTAGCTTATGGAATACTGTGTCTATCACTAGATTTTTAAGACCAACAACCATCCCTGTATATTTATGCTTACAGGACATTTGAAAATAAAGTCAGTACATATCGGTGTCTGCAACCAGCCAGCCACTCAAAAGTGAATTCTTCTGTGAGTCTTCAGGAATCAGCGTCCTGGTAAGTACTGAAAAAATTGATAGTGAAAGTCATCACACATCAGGAAACTAAATAGCTCATTGGAACAAGGCAGTAGAGGAGAGACATTAGCAGCGTATGACATGAGGGGAAAGAATTCCTGTGCTATGGAGAAGACCACTAATACAACATATTCCAGACAGAGAAACAAGAACAGCTATTTTAAAGCAAGCAAATAGCCAGTAAAGGAGAAATCAGCAGTATCTGCCAAGCTTGCAAGTGATTATTGACAGGGGCAGGGAGAAATGGGATGCCAAAGACTTGCTGATGAGCATCCACCTGCCAAGAGCCAGGACACTGACAAGCCATTGAAAAAACTAGGAGAAAAAAATCAAGACTGAAATCTGTCAGGACACTAGGAAGCATTTGAAAGGCTATTCACACTTCATAGATCCTGTCTTTCTAAAGATAATCTCACTGCACAAAGAAAATGTGAAAGGGTCTTCTCTTTCCACAGAACTTAAATTTGTCACTTGCAACGAAGACTGAGTACATGGGAATTACTCACTATATTGTTCCATTTATATAAACCATTATCTTGTTCAGTTACAGGATTTCAGGTAATACAGAGCTGTCACTTTCTAAACACTCTCTGGTTCATTTTGTACTTCACTGTAACAAAAATTTTATGACCTTGTACAATTTCCAAGATAAGGCATTTAAAAAAAAAGAAAAAAATCTAAACTTATTTTGAAGCATTCAGCACAGAGCAATATGTAATTATCAGGTGGTGTCAGCACAGGGAGGCTATGTGTTTGCAAATGTTCATTGAACAAGAGAGCTCTACCATGATCCTGCTATATTTGATCTTAATTATATTCACCACTTTGTGCTGATTTTCATCCTTTCTTTGAGAGGAATCAGGCTATAGTTTGTTTTTTTATTATTATTATGGAAGACACTACATTGGCATAATGAATTACGCTTTTTCCACTGAGAAAAATTTAACATGGAATATTTATTTTCATATTTCTATGTAATAGATGGAAAAATAGATATATTTCTATTCTATATTTTTATTTCATTT
>JAAGNO010023075.1:43897-88089 GCA_033439905.1 Ceryle rudis | reverse complement strand
GAGACCGGCCGACCTTAGCCGGGCAAACCCGCAGCGGGTGGGGAAAGCGGCGGGAGAGGCAGGCGGGCGGGGGGTGGGGGGTGTCGGCCGCCTACAAGCGAGGTAACGCTGCGCCAGGCCACGGCTGCGCCCCGCGCCTCTCCGCACAGTCCGGCAGGGGCTCCCGCGGCGCAGGGCAGTGGGGAGGCGACGGCGGCAGCCCGGGGGGAACCCCCTGGGGACAGGCCGAGCAGGGCCGGCAGCCCCGGATCCCTGTCGCTCCAGTTAGCCACGCGGTCAGCCCGCAATGGTAGGTGGCTTTCGTGAGGCAGGAAAGCACGCGAGCTCGCCTCGGCAAGGGGAATAAAAAAATAACAAAAAACCAGCCCCACGATCACGCTCGGGGGCAGAGAACAGCGTGCACCTGCTTCCAAGAGGCGCAGCGAATTGCTGCTACACGGTCCTTCTTCCGAGGGCCGTTTCTAGGCTCACAGATGAATTTTCGGAAGGTCAGAGGAGTGACCCAAAGGCTCGTTTCACTCCACCAAAGGGAACCGGGCGGGCAAACGCGCCGCTGCCGCGCCTGGGAGGTCCCTCTTCCCCCGCCCGCCCCGCCCGTCTCCTGCCCTCTCCTCCCTGACCGGCCCGTGCAGGCTGAGGGGGTGCCGGCGTTAGCTGGGCCTGCGCCTCACCTCTGGGCACTGCCAGCTCCAAGTCGGTGTTATTTGCATTACAAGCTCAAAGCAGCAGGGAAATAAAACAAACGAACAAACGCCCCACAAAAAACCCAAGACAAATAAACCAAAACCAAAAGAACAACAACAAAAAGGCGCTTGCTTGCTTGTAGCCAAAGCGCAGCAAGTGTATGTGGTGTTTGGGGGGTGTGGGTGGGTGTGTTTCAAAATTGAAATAAAAATACTATTGTTTCAAAAAGTTTCAAAAAAACCCAAATGCAAAACAAAACCATAGAACACACACAAAAAACCCACCCAGACCGAGAATGCCCATGGCACAGCCATGGTTGAAAAACATTCACCAAACACATCAGGACCAACTAACTTCAACACACCGCTCACTGCTTTCTCTGACTGCTGCCATACTCGATTGGAGGTTCTGCTGGCTTACTCGAAAAATATGTTAATCTGCAAACATTTACAGAAGGCGGCAATTCCCCAGTGGCAATATATAAAGTTTAAATTGTTTAAGTAAATAATATGTGCACAGAAATTGCAAATAATAAACTTTTCCAATTAAGTGAAAACTAAAAAAGAAATGCAAACCAACAAGCCAACCCAAACCACCAAATACCGTGATTTTAGTGTAGGCCTTAAGCTTATAAAAAACCTAAGCAACAACAAAAACACACAACCCCCCCAAGAAACAAAAAACACAAAGAGAAGACAATTTAACTTGCTATACGAGATAAAATGCACTTTATGCATGAACCTTTCTCCCCAAACAGCAACTGCCACTTGTAAGTAAGCTTTTTTTTAAAAAAAAAAAAAAATTACTGTGAAGCTTTAACTGCATTGTACAAGCACAAATTTTACTTTCTTCTAAAACGGGCTCATGTAAATAACGATAACCCAGATTCTGGAGTCGTTCAGTGTGAGTTGAAAACCCCCTTGTCATGGAAAATATGCAGCTGATATTTAGAAAGGTTTTCCTGTAATTAACTCCCCCTTGAGGATTTTAAGTTAGCAGCAGTAAAATTACCAACAGTATACTAATATACACCACATGCACTGTTACTCAGAGGCCTACCAGCATTCTCTTGAAGATCAAAAAAAAGTAAAATAGAACAAAACTGTCCCAGGGATAAAGTCAAAGCTATATATATATATATTTGTCCCTTAAATACAAGCAAACTATATTTGTTACAAAACCCCCATCTGCACTGTACATACCTGCCATTTTTGCTTTCTCTACTACAATCTATGTTATACCAAAGATGTTGTTTCAAACCAGCCTTCTACCCATTCTTGTTTAAGACTGAATTAAGAAAGAAGATCAAAGTTTTAATACTTTTATACTTAGCACAACTTGTCCAAAATAGAGGTATGTTCTTCAGTCTTTCTTCTCATCTACCATTAAGACAAAGTAAAATCAGCATGGCTGGATAACAGAAGTATGCACCTCCTGCCTCATCTTTGTCACTTCCTTTGATTTTCTTTCCTCAACTAATGATATTATGCTGAATTGAAAACCAACCACCTTATGTAACTGTCATTTTCAATAAAAGATTTATAGACTCTAAGTTATTTTAGCCCATTTTTCTAAATATTTGCCATCTCTTTGCGTATGATGTTAGTTACTCGCGTTTCCTGACGTGCATGGAATGTGTATACACGTGGGCACGGGAAGACGCAGAGCTCATCTACATGTCTGCAGGTACCAGCTGCTGGAAGGCACTAAGACTTCACACTCTGAACCAGAATCACCTTTTTCTGTACTAACTTGAATCAAGCACTACACCTGCAAACCAACACACACGTTCGCGTGCATATCGGTATAGAACTGCATCCATTCCACACGGATCCCTCTATTTTCTGTAGATAAATGCATGCAAGGTAGGTAGGCCATGGTCTAGTTCTCTTTCTATACTTACTGATCAGAGATACATGTGACAGAGCATGACATCGTGTGACATACTCAGTTTACATGTATGCACACCGGCGTATCACACTCGATTTCATTTCAAGTCCCAAAAGCTGCTCTGTCATCTGCTAACCCAAACCGCTCTCTGCCAGGCCTGCCTGTTCTTGGCACAACTGGAGCTTCTGGCTCCAGCCCTGCAGATGTGAACATACATTCACACACACCTTTTCAAGATCAGGACCTCAAGGTATGGCCTGTGTATTGCACAGGACAGAAGAGCCTGCTGGCAGAGTCTTTCTCTGGCGCAGCAATTCTGGTGTTGTAACTCATTAGAATAATTCCACACAGCCCCTCCCCAAACAGCTAGGTAAGAACCAGTTTCTTCAAGTAGCTTTTTGCAAACAGATCTTGCAGATGCAGAGAGTCTTATTTATTCCAGCTTTATCTCTGGAACACTCTGGTGTAAAAATAACACTTTATCTTACGTTGCTGAACAAGCTTAAGGCATTCACAGAGTGGCAGATTATTTTAAATTGTTTGCCTACAACTTAATCTTACATGGAAAATATTTTTTTTAAAAGCCATTTGAACAGTAAAGTACAGAAAGCATGATACAGAAGATGTTAAAACTTTTTTTGTTGTTTTTAATGTCTGGTAAATATATCAGGAGAAGGAATTCAGGAAAAAGATGCATTAAAAACCCCTTACTAGTTTTGGTTTTTTTTTTTTTTTTTAAAGGGCTCCCAGAAGCCTCCCTCTTCCTATTTGTTTTAAAAGATAACAGTGAAAAAATGACCACTTTCACATCAGATTTTTTTAAATATTATTTTTAAGGCTTCTTTTTTATCCCTTGAATTGAGGCAAAGAAAATTAACCAGTTGATTGCAATACTGGGGGTGATGAGCTGCTAGTCCCTTGCAGTCACTTTGAACTCCGCCTATGGCCTTGGTGGAAATGCTACACTGTTGTAATCCTTCTCCTCCCAAGTTTTGAACAGATGTCAATAGAAAAACGCAGCTTGATAAAGTATTTTCTAGGAGCTCAAGATTCTCTCACTGAAGAGAGAATTGTACTTGGGGATCAATCTGAAAATACCAACAGGTTTTAAGTACTCATTTTTTTTCACTGGCACACCTATGTAAGTATTTAGGTTTCACTTCTAAACAAGGTGTGAAAAGGAGAACAGAAAAGAATTAACTCTTTCCATCTTAAACAACTTCTACCAAGCCACTTCCACATCTTTCTCCTTCCCCCACACTACACTACTAGACTGACTTTTATAAATAGCCATTTTCGAAGGATTTTTTTTTTTTTTTCCCCCCTTTGAAAAATTACCTAAAGCCTTTTTTTCCCAAGCAAGTTAATGTGAACTTGGGAATGGCAATTAAATTGTCAGAATTAAAAAATTTGTTTTTAACTAGAAGGTAGCCAGAAGTATAGTCATGGGGCTGGTATTGATTGTCTGAACAGAGAACATTAGTCTTCAGGTATTTATTCTGCCACCTCTGCACCAGAGGTTCTCCTTCAAATCAAATCAATCCCTGGAAAAGATTGGTTCTTGCTACTAAGACACATAACTAGGCTGCAACAGAGCTGATTGTTGTTGCTGTTGTTCTCACTAGGTTTTACTGAACAGTCTCTAGGCTTCCGAGTGTTTCGGAATAATTTTCACAGTTGCAAATTGTGATCTTTATCCTAGACTGTGAGCTCTCCGGGGTGGAGAACACATCTGGTTTTATTTGAAAGACACCGAGCAGTTCATAATGTGTATCTACTAATGAAAAGTGTGCTAAAATCCATGCTTTCAAGCCTGGTTGCTGAAACAGTACTTTTCCATCATTTACACATTATTTTCCCCTGACTCCCTCCTGGCAAAATCCCTTACGTCCAATTTCAGGGTTTGGTTTTTGCTCTGTTTTGTTTTGAGAAAAGCTTAAATAGGCTTTTATTCATTATTTTAAAATGCTTTTTCTTCAGAGACATGTAAAATTAATTGAAATAGAATAATTAATGATCAATGATTGATTAAAAAAAATCATTAAATACCAGAGCAAATATTCTGAGAATTCTAAGGATATCTACATCATGGAAACAGGGTCTGAAAGTCTGGTTCCAAAATATATGAAAATAATTGGATTTTTTGACATGAAATTGTTTCATATCAAAAGTTTAGAAACACAATTCAGAAAGAAGTAGATCAAGTGACCGCTCCAACTGACCTTTCTGAGAACTGTACCATCTCAGACTTAAAATAAAAACCAAAACAAAAATGCCACTCAAAAAAAAAAAAAAAAAAAGAAAAAAAAGACAAACCCAAACCCAAACAATCAAAAACTCAATAACCTTTGTATTGCTACACATTATATATGGTTTCCACTTGAGCTTGAACTGGTACTTTGGTCATCTATTCTACACCTTCCCAGTGGAAGGTCTTGGAATGAGAAAGTTACACACACACACTCTGTTAGGCAGAGTGCATTTTCAGAATTCACGTTAAATAATGACTTAGGGTAAACTAGAATGTAAACAGAATGGCAAGATAACAAAGAGATAACAAAGGCAGTACGCGATTAAATTCAAAATAAAACAACATTAAGAAACTAAATACAACAGAAGCTTCTTACAGATACCAAATTCTGAACAGAACAGTGGACAGAAAACAATTAAATTTAAATTACCGGGGTTTGCTACCAGCTATGCCTATTAGCTACCTATGAAATAGGGCTACTTTTATTCACTCTTCTTTTGTACTGAAAAAAAAAAAAATACTCCTGGCAATTACAAACTGAGCATGTGCCACAGCCCTTGATTAGCATGGATTAGTCAAAGTACCACATGACTATGAAAGATGAATAATTGTATTAGTGTGTGTTTACTCGTGGAAGAATTAGTTACACAAATATAGATTGGTTCTCTAAGTTACTCTGCAGCAAAAATAAATATGCTTTTTGGTATTTTGATAAATAATATAAAGATTAAATACAAAATTATTAGTGGACCATATAAAACTGTGACAAAATCTATTTAAATCAAAGTACACGCAATATAAAGGGGCAGCAGTTGTTATTTATCCACGGAGTATTAAACAGAAAGAAACCTTGTGCCCTTAGTCCATGGCACAGAAATAACACACAGAGCTAAGAACAAGCCCCAAAGCAAAAACAACAAAAAAAAAGGGTTAATTAATTCTACATCTTGTTCCTCTTTCTATAGTCAAAGATGTAGAGCTCTATGAACATTGCTTTCAGATCACTTTATTGACTACTCTCTGTACAGTCATTTATTTTAGAGGACCGATGTCACATTTAGCATTATATCAGCTGACATATTGTAGACATTTTCTTCCAGAAATGGCTCTTTAAGGCTGAGTGCAAGAGGTTAAGATGCCTGACGGAAACTAACTTTACAACAGTGATGTTGTTCCATATTCAAACAAAAGTCTTAATAATTTTAAATTAAAGTTTATGTGTCCACATAAAATACCTGTGTGTGTTTGTGTGTGTATGTATGCAGTAAGTCACAGACTAAAAAAGAAAAAAAAAGATCTAAATTTAAGTTATTCTATTCCGTGACACATACCTTCAAGGTGAAGGGGACTCAGCTTTAATAATAAGCAAATTATATTAACTATAAGAAAGATTTTTCTACCCTATCAATGTATCTTCATTAGATCACAAAGACATAATATTCTAGACTAAAACCCAAAGTTCACTAGCTTTGAGTGGTTTCTTTTTGGTTGTCTCTTCGCTTTATTGTAGATTTATCAAACTGATTAGTGCATTAGTTTTGTAAATAGAATTCTCTAGAACACAGACAGCAGCACGTAGCTGAGTGATCCCTGAAAATAAAATGGGGAAAAAACCCCTGCACCCTGTTACATGCAATCTCCTTTTTTCAAAACCACCAGGTAGAAACTGTCACTGCCATTTTCTGCCTGAACAACGCGTTTCCGCCTTCGTTACTATTTCTTCCATATCAAATTCTTGCAGAAAAAACTTGAGGACAAACATAAGCAAAGGCTTCAAGACAGTTTAGCTTTAGAACTGTTCTTTTTCTTTTCATGTGTCTGTAACCATAGGCAGATAGTGCTAAGGCTGATATAATTGCTGTGGATTTCTGAAGGGGAAAGATCTTCTTAAGTTACCGAAGTATAAATAGGCAATTTACTGCGAGAAAGCGCGTCCAGGGATTAATGGCAAAATTGCATCCACTTTTCTTCTGCTTAGTGAGAACTGTATTTGTAATCATTGTACGCTAAAGTATGCTCGACTAAGATGCACTGAAGGGGCTTAACAAACACCAGCATCGCTTACATGAAGTAATGGTCAGTTTATCTTTGTACTGAACTCGTCTGAAATAAAATGACAAAAGCCTCTAGCGTTTTGGGACAATTTTCTAGCACCTTATAGGGATGAAGGTCTAGTCTTTACTGCCACGTACTGTAACCTGCCGCTATTGGCAAGAAGCGGATTTTACACTGACCATGTTCTCCGGCTGCTTTTAGTGTCGCTTCAGGATGTGTCGATCCAAGGGGGTTACGCACAAATCGTCGCCGGCGCCGCAAGTCATCTTCCCAGTAGTCAAGGCGCCAGAACTCACGAGGACGACTACAATGAAACAGAGGAGCCACATATGTTAGCAATTATCAAACAGCATGGTAGCGCTGAATTTCTGCATAAAGCTCTCCTTGTTTGCGCTGCTTTTGCCCTTTTTTTCCTTTTTTTTCCCCTTTCCCTCCTTTTTTTTTTATTTTATTTTTTTTTAACCACCCCCCTTTCTGCAATCTTTTACTTAGGTATGTCCTTGAAAATAACAATATCACCTTCCAGTCTAAGGAACTCCTTTCCCTTTTTTCTTGGAAGGTGAAATGAGCACTAAATACATCATTTTGAAATGAATTGCTGACAGTGTGATCAGTTTCCCCACACTCTAGTGGCATGTGCTCCGATTTCAGCCTCATTTCAGCCTCAGCAGGGCACCTTTCTCAGTGACTGCATTTATAAACCAGAATAGGGAAAAGGCTATTATAAATATGGTATAGCATTACCTATATTAATCAAAGTCTGTCCCCCTTCATTTTTCTTCCTAATTTGTGCCTTTTTGCACAAGGTCACTAAATCATACCATGAATTCTTGGTCCAGAAAGTGTTAACTTTAATGAATACCTCAGTTACATGGTTATGTATGTGATAATAAAATATTACTCTGTTTAGATGTGCAGGAATTTAATTAAAATAATCTCTTAAAATATTCATTACATTTAGCCCCTGAGGCTTAGAACAACACAAGAAAATGCATTTCTTTTCCATTTACTGTTTTTAAATAAACCATTCCAGGAGAGTGAAACAGCAATCTATTTTCGAGCAAATCAGATTGGATTTCTGGTTTATGTAGTTGTGTTTTTACATTTAATTAAAACCTACACGTTATGATGTGTAATAATTGCTGTACTGAAGGCATACCTTTAAAAAATTACATCTAGAAAAGGTTATATCAAATTCATTATTTTCCATTGTATGCTCCAAATACACGTAGATCTTTTTAATATGGTCATATATATGTGCCAGTTACTATCTCGTTAGATGATCGCGAAGGAATGCCACTGTAAAGCAGTATTTTAGCCCAGAGAACGTACAAAAAAAGTCAATTTCAGGTATGGCAAATAAAGAAAACAGAAAATGCCTGAAGCATAGAATAGCCAGGAAAGCCTGAAACCTGTATGCCCAAATTAAACCTCCCCAGTTTTGTTTGTTAATGGAGTTAGTATTAAAACAATACACAAAAATGCATCGATATTCCATTCCTGGTCCAGGAGCTAATAGAAAGTCTACCTGTCAACACTGACAAATGAATAGCCACAACTAATTTGCAGATCACAACATTAAAAATACTTGGTATCTACATTCTTCATTTTGAGGTGTAAAGGAAGAAAGGAGTTTTATTTAAGGTTAATAAAGGTTTCAAAGAAGCACGGTAACAAAAGCCAGACTAATCTGCATAGCCCTACTCTCAAACACAATTTGTAGACGTTAAAAATCGCAACTGAAAATATTCTTATAAAAATGGAGCCTGTCTTTACATCTGCTGTCGTTAAAATTCTATACCTTTTTCTAACACAAAGGAAAAAAAAAATACCAGTTTCCCCGTTTCTTACTTTTTTTTTCCCCCTGAAAAATAATGTATTGGGATCAAATGCTCCAGTATCTTATTTTCACACTTGACCTGTGTTACAATCACGCTAAAAGTTTAATGTTTTAATTATAAAATCCAATGATTTTGGGATAATTAACCAAAGAAAAACTATCAACCAAAGGAAGATACGGGTTTATTCAAAGGTCTATTAGTAACTTAAAAATTGCCCATTAGTGATTATAGAAAAAAAAAAAAAAAAGGCAGAACACAGCTGGCTACGTGCATGCCTTTGATAGTCGTGGCGCACGGATAGGCACTTCATCATTCTGCCTTCCTACATTTATCTGTTAAAATTATTATCAAATATCAGCCAGGATGCAGTCGTGAATCACAGGCTGCTCCTCGTCTTCAGGGGAATGATACAATGAGGGTCTATTCATCAGTATGGCAATCGGCACAAGTAATTAGTTCCCTAGACTGAGATCTCCTACAAAGCTTATTTCAGTCAGCACCACAAACATATGACAATGAAAAGCTAATGGAAGCCGCTAAAATTTGTTAACCTCTTCTGCCATCAATCCTTCTGGTATTCCGTGCTACCGTATTATGCAAAGATGGTAAATTATTAATTTGTCATTCATCTATCTTTCTACAGTTTTGATAGAATTAAGTGATGCCATTCTTCTGGGTAACAATTACAATTATACCACATTACCGAACTGCGCGAAAATTATTAGGAAGAAATAGGTAACAATGATCAGGCACAAAGTGTTATCCTGAAAGGTAATGTATCTTTAGTTCCCTACTTTTATTTTCAGTTCAGCATATGAAATTTGCATAGGATGCACCAGTGCTGCTGATTATGCACAAACAACAACTTAGCAACTCTGTATTTAGGTATTTCTAACTACTGGCAACCACTGCATTATGAGGTAAAAAATATATGTGTGCGTGTGTCTCTCTCTCTCTCTCTATATATATGTATCTACTCTCTACACAGACAAAAATATCCAAAAAAGCCTGCACAGCCAAAATAAACACCTATGTTGTCTAATTCTTACAAGTGAGCCATTTTTTGAGAGAAGCTACTGGGACAAATGCCTGTTAGTACCAATATAAGCCAGTATACTATATAGCTGCTACTCTAGAACAACTAGCTTGCTGGTAACATCCACTAACCACTGCAGTTACATCCCCAAAAGGCAACGCTGTACCCAGGCAGACTTTGTACCCCTGCAGCCAGGGGCAGCCAGACCGAAATACTGCTCCGATTCGGGCAGAAATCGCTGCTGACAGACTGAAGGATTATGAAGCAAAAGGCCAAATTTGGGGAACATTATAGTGCTGTTGACTGCAGGGGACATTTGACAACAGAAGTTTCCAGCCCTACAATAAAGGCTGCCATATGGACTAAAGGTGCTATACGGACTGGATCAATGAACCTAAGTACTCAATTAGTGTAAGTGCAAGAGCAACATTTCTCAGGGGATTGGGGATTTATGAATTATAAATCATATGATTTGCATGGATTTGGCAGGGTCCCCCTCTAACACGATACACAGTAATTAGTGGTTCCTTGGTAACAATATTGACTGAATAGAAACAACGCTTTGATATTAAATGTTTTATTCCAAATAGCATAATCATTGTATTGCTTCATTTTTCAGCTCCCCAATTTACCAGGTTACGATTCATATTGAGAGAAAACCTTCCTCTCAATGCCATGTAAATAAGTAGCTTGTTACAATTGTGCAGAGATGAGATGAAATACAGAATGATCAACGTAACATTATTCTCAGGACTTATGTGTCACGCAAAAGAACAAGTCACTTCAATCAGCAAAAGTTTAACCGCTCACATATCTTCATTCCAACAACAGGAAATCTGTTTTTCCTACCAGCTTCAAAGATTAACACAACTGAAAACAAAACATAGCGACTGGTCTGCTGGTTTTATTATGGTGTTATAGCAAAGGAATTTTAGGGTGGAAATTACCTATTGGTCCTTCTTACCCTATGGGAGATTTAAATTAAATCTAAGCAGTACAACCAGAGAACGATGAGAAGATCACGCAATTGCTGAAGAATTACTTCTTGTAATGCTTTAGCCATTGTGTATTTCAAGATCCTCTGTTGCCTCTATGACCACAGAAAAGCAGCAGCAGGCTATCAGGGATAGAAAAGGGGCAGTGCAAGGTGAGGAAGAGGAAAGAAAATGTAATTATACAGAAGCAATAGTTTGAGAGGTCTCAGGGCTGCACTTGGGCCACCAGTTAATTGAGAATGGATTCTAGCACACCACAGAAGCACCTATGCGGATCCTTAGATTAGTGAAGTACTAAAACAAACACAGCACAGAAAAGAGAAACAAAGAAAATGAAATAAAGACAAAAGCAGCAGAGTGTTCTAGAAATCGTCTGCAGAGACAGAGGATGACTAGAGCTCTAAATGACCTCTTCCATCTAGAAGGCCATCTAGCCTTAAAGGCAAGAAAACGCACTCACACAAAAGACGATTGCAACAAATTTCAAAGCAGATGGAAACCGGAGTCCTTACACCTCCGAAAACACTCAGACCAGCACAGTCTGCTATTAAAGTCTTTGCACAGTCTACTATTTAAAGACAGACAGTTCTTGCTCTGCTTTATGGCAATTATGTACCTTAAACACAGGTATGAAGCTAAGTCAATGTGAATTTTGTGCTGCTAGAAATGACTGTGCTGACACGGCTGGAAGCAGAGGCTGTTCCCAGGCCATGGAATGAGAACACGGGTAGTGATCGTGACATCAGCATAATACCTCATTCATATGCCCTAAACCTATGTGAAGATACCAAGATAAATGTCCAGATGACATACTCCTCATTGGAACTCTTAACTGTAGAGTTCAGCAGGTAAGTCAATCTCCAAAACCAATCAATCCTTGGTCGCTCTGCTAAGACCATCAGTAAGGCAATCAATCAGTGATGACAATTTCAAAGGTGTAAATGCTCGAACACAGAGACCTAAGCTAAATTAGTTTCAGAGAACAACCAAACACAGAGAGGCAATATCAGTAATAACTACAGAATTGAAAGGAAACCTCGAAGAAGGTGACACTGCAATTTCTGCATCACTGACTGCAAGCCTACCACAACTTTTCCTTTTCATCTATTCAGCACTTTGGCTGCAGTGGCTCATCGGATGCACAACATCAGATGCTACTTAGAAATTACACAAAGAGAGCCTACGACATAGTATCAGTTATGCAGAACATTAATATAATCAATTAAATTAGCATAGTCTATTTGCTTCTTCTAAACCTTCTCCAAGAAAACGTTCAGCTTTGTCTATAAACGACTTTTTCCCCAAAGGACTTTCACCTTTATCTGTGCTTCAATTTTATCAAAAGGTGGTGGAGAGGTTTCTTGTGTTTCCAGAAGACAAAGTAATGCCATTCTTCTTTACATCTTTCAGAAGAAATAGATGTAAAAAGCAGAGCCTGAACTTTGGGCAAAATGTCTACATGGACTTAGCATAGAACTGTCAGTCTGAGGACCTTTACATGGTCGTGGAGAAACCTTGTACAGTTTAAAGCTAACGCACTTCCAGCGCAGAGATAAAAAATGGGCATGTCAGTAAGGGAAGCACATCTTAAGAGATGTTTCATGCTATTTCCCCATATAAACAAGACAGTACAAAGAGCACATCTCTGTAATTTCTAGATTTGCATGTTAAAAACTGGTAGAAATGCTGTTTGGATGCTGTTACGCAGTGAACAGTTAGGATATTACCTCTTTGTCTCAGGCACCCGTTAGACACTGCAGCTACAATTCCCCAGCCAGGCCTTCTGATCTCTGTGTTCCGAGTCACACCAAAGATCCATTCCCATCTAACTACTATGCAAAGCAAAACTGGAGGAATAATGGCATTTTCAGTTATCACAGAGACTCTTTTCTGCATTGACAAGCTTTGAATTCCTCATTTGAAAAGCAATCCAGAAAAAAAATTCTTGACTATAAATGTTTCAGTCTCTATGTATTATAAAGCACCGTGTCAGGGTAAAGACAAGCCCACCTTTAGGTGTTGCTGTCCTAGATGATGGTGTTATTAACCTCCAGTTTAAAAGCTGTTCTGTTTATTTATGAGTTTATGTATACTCTTCTTTGATCTTTATTAACCCCTTGGTGGCTAAACACAGCACTGGTTTTTTTGGAGGCAGCATTCTTTGAAGTGCTGGCATTCCAGTGCATGCTGATACTTCAAAGAGGGCTCACCGAAACACACGGTACAGTACTAATCACATATTTTGCAACCACTATCTTATCTTAGACTGATCTTATTTTCAGCAGTCTAAAACCAAGTTGCACTTGAAAAGATGTCGCCTTCAGTCACAGTTCGAGTCTTGTTGCATTTCCATCGAGACTAATTATAAATTACCTGAAATGAAAACTACTGCACTTCTCTATCAGAAGTTAACATGAAAACTTTCTTCTAGCTTTGAGTAAAATTCTTTCAAGACACGACTCAGACATGGAAGAATCAAGGCATAGCAAATGTGCAACTGGGTGCTTTGGCTTCGCTGCTCTTAAATCTTCCCAGATCTTGCACATCCTACACCCAACTGCAGTCAACGACTTTTGTGTTTCAAACTAACATAGTTCACACAGAAACTGCTATTCATATTGAACATAACAGTAACTAACATTATATATATATATATATAAAAATACAGGTACACTGCATCTGTATTTTTTTCTGTTCATCTGATAACGTGGAAATTTGGACTCCAGTACTTAGGAACTCCAGTCCCTTCCTTGCCAAAATGAACAATGGAATATAAGCATACAGGTTGGAGGATATATGATAAAGGAGCCAGCTCAGTCTTTGTCTCCTTAGACACTCCTACTGGGCTCTGATGCTTTCATCTTAAGCATATTCATAAAAAGGACCTGAAACCTAATTACAGCATCAGCAGATTTTCTGCAAGGAATAAAGTACATAGAAATATTATGGCTGAAATTAATTCTTTCCAGTAGCTTGGAATTTAAGATCATCATCTTTCAGCATTTCTGAATGTATTGATCAATTGTTGACCAAAACAAGAAAATATCCTCAGATCTGTTATTTCATTTATATTTTGTTCTGACCCCAAAAGGACTAAACACAGGAATTACAGTAAAGCTTTTCCACAAAAAACCTTAATATTTGACCTGCACCAATCATTCCAGCTTCTCTACCATCTCTTCTAGAAGAAGCTGGATGAAATCACATTCCCATGTATCTGCCCTTTAAAAGCTGTGGCTAACCTGCATCCTTTTTTTATAGCTCCCTTAACAGCTGGATACTTTTCTTGCTTCCATAAAAACGTAACAGTGCACCCCTCTGATTCAGTAAATACTTTTCTGCTCTATGTGCTTTTAAAGGAAGTTTTGGTTTTTTTTTTTCTTTTGCATGTATATTTTCAGAGTCCTCTGCCAGAGAGGTCTAAACTAATTGTTCTTGGTTTGTCTTCGGTTTGGGTTTTTTTCTGTTTTCAAAAAGAAGTTACAATTAGTATCTAGTAACTAAATTAACTCAGCAGCTCAACAAACACCAAAGAGAGGAATAGGACAGATGACCAAGACTTAGGTACAACATATCTATAGGTTTCTAATCCAGAATGAACCTCTGCAAGGTGGTGCAAGGTCTGTAACAGATCACTTCCCTTCAAACCAGCCTTGCCAAAGTAAGTTTTCCATTCAAGAGAGACCAACCTGTTAGTTCCTTTGATAGGAAAGAGACTGTCCTCCAAATTATGGAAGAACTCTGGTCTGCTTACACTTTTTTTTCATATATATATATATTTTTAAACCTGGAATAATAAAGAAAAGAAAGTCCTCTCTGAGGTCTGTAAATGCCTACCTATCGAAAATGCTACATTTTACCTTTTTTACTGTGGACAAAATTCGAGTGCGTCCAGGGAGGTGAGAAAATTCCCCCTTCAACCTCTTGCTTACTCACAAATTAATTTGAACATACTTGTCCCTTTGCTTTAAATTACATTAGGAGGGATAGGTAACTCTCTCTGGTCCACAGCATGTTTAGCTACTGTGAAACAGTATCTTGGAAAAGGTATTATCAGTTTGGATTGCAGGTTAGGATTCCAATGTCTTAAGAGACTTCAACATTATCTGCATTTCTCATACTCTCTGATATAATTACAATCAAAACTTATATAAAAAACCAACCCCAACCAAACAAAAATAAACTAAAAACACACCCCAAACCAAACAAAAAAAAACCCCACAACAAACCAAACAAAACCAACCCCAAATAAAACCACCCTTCAAGCATGATTTAAAAGCCAACACTTCTACCAGAGATTTAATTCAGGATTTAAAAATCTGAGGAGAGTAAAAATCTGGGAAATGACTTCATTGTGTGATGATTGCAGGAACATATGTAAGAAAGAGTTCAAGCAACTGCAAACATCGTATCGCTCTCCGAGACAGGAAACAGTAAGTGCAAGGCAGCAAGACCACTAAGAAGCACATGGAGCAAGACTCCTCTAACTGTTACCATACTCTCATAGCATCGTCAGGAAACAACAACAGGACCCAAAAAAACTTTTCAAAAGGTTTAACTTATTAAATGTATTTCTCCTTGGAAAGGCTTGAAAAAGGTCTCTAAAAAAAAAACCTACAGCACTGAATTACAATGAAGCACGCTTTCCTGGACCACACGGAGAATATTATATTTATTCAGGCTTTAAATGAACGAAAACATAGCCTGAAACCTTATCTTCTGTCAGAAGCGGTCAACAAACTAGGAGACAAAAGGTTGGCAATTACTAGGCACTGCACAGAGGCGAGTACAAAACGTTTACCTGATGCAGTCTGCAAGTGAAGCTGCTGCCTGTAAATGGCTCTTTGCAAGGTGGCAGTTATCAGTCACACCAAGAGCCTTCAGGAGGCATAAGGAACATCTCTTCTCCACGCTTACCCTCTGTGTGCTCTGCGAGATGGCACCTATACTACTGAGGGTGGAGACGCAGCATTAAGGTACAGATGTTAAGGTCTAGACAGGGAGGAAAATGGTCCCAAGATGGGGAAGAATAACAAAAAGTTGGAGTTTCCACTTGGCAAAGTAAAAGTGGATATTTGGAGCCAATGTCAAGAGGTAGGGAGGTACTTTATAGTAGGGTTTTTTTGTGCACACCTATCACTGTCATCCTTTATTTAGATAAATACAGTACTATTTCATGCCTGATTACTCAGTGTTAATTTAAGCTCCTTTAAATATCTGCATCTTTAATCTCCCATTCTATCAAAGCCAGCCGAACTGCTTCCCGAGATCCACTGGTGCTTCAAGGGTCATAAAGGATCTGAAGACAGTTATTAGCCCCCTCTGATAATCACACCGATCCTCTGGCTACGTTAACAAAAGGGAACTGTAGAAGACATCCTTATTAATGTTAGAAACACTACCAAAGGACTACAGGCAGTAAAGCATAACGTTAAGAGTGCTAAACTACCCATGGCTCCTTTAATAGAGTAATCCAAGGGCTTGGTTTAGGAGAGAAGCTTGTACAATGACACATCAGAAGCAGCTAATTAAGATGCAAGCCTCTTTCTTATAGCTATTCTAATAGCGAAATCTAGCAACAGATAACTTGGTAATGAATATTTTGACTGAGCAATGCAAGTGACACTGCAATATTTTTTTCCTCCAGACCTTACACTGAAGACTAACAAAGCCAGCATTTAAATCCAACGTTACAGAACAGGATTGATGACAAAGACTGTAAAATGAAAGCTTAAGAAGCAACTAACCAGGATATGTTTCCTGTTTCATTTCAGTGATTGAAAAATAAGCACAACCCCCCTGCCCCAGTTTCTTTTCCCGCTTGTGTTAGCATCCATAGAGACCCATGCTAAAAGACAATGAAGCTTTTTCTTCAGGGGGGCTACTACCTCTCCTGACAAGGTTTCCCACTTTTCCCTCTTCAGCCAGCTACTCTTTTATTTGTTTTTACAACAAATTTAGCAGCCATCTCAGCAGGAATAATTCTGAGTTTCAAGCCAAATGTGGAAAAATACCCCAACCACTAAGAAAAACAACGTACCTCTTTAGGTTCTTCCATAACCCTGAAACAACTGTCTCAATATTAAGAAGTTCCCCACACAGCAACCCCATCACGGAGGTGAACAAAATGGACACAACACTGTCAACTCACAGATGGAAATGAGAAGCCACATGCAGCAAAGGACCCCTGTCCCACAACCCCTCAACACCACTAAAACAGAGAGGAGAGGAGAACTGAGCAAGCTGGGGTAACTCACACCAGACTGCACCCGAACTGCACTGCTCTAGTGGTGCCACCAACTGCTCAAGGGACTCCTCGTCCCCTGCGAGGAGGCAGGTGATGGCACTCATCAGACAGAAAGAGCACAGCAACCTTTTCTCACCAAAAGTCTAACCCTATACTCTGCATCCCAAAATGTCAGTGGTGGCTTAAGAAAGAAAAAGATCCATCTGATGATCATGTACCAACCACTTCTTCCCTAACACTCTCCCCAGTTCCAAACTATTTCCATCTCAGGGGATTTCCAGAATCTAATGTGCTTTGTCTATTTATATTTTTTCCTAACATGTTTCTCTTCCAAGAACTCATCCACAGTGGAGAAAGAGACTGCAAACTATTCAAGTATCAGTAGCCTGGAGCCCCAGGTTCAGAGCTTGGGGAGAATTACTACAGTGAAAAACAACAGCTTGGAACTGCTGATTTCTGGAAATTCCTGTTCTCCTGTAATTTAGGCACCTAGGCAGAGTTTTATGTGGCACAGGCAAAACCTTTGTTTTGGGACCACAGAATTCCATCTGTGTGTGTATAAATCAAGTAGCTGGACAGTACGTGATACTGTTAATGTTCATGAAAAACAACAGTAGGGACACCGAAGAGAAAAACCCTAAAAAAACTCCAAACAAAATTATAAATTGCATATTTAAGACCCAGAATGCAAATGTGAGAGCAGAACCTTTCTCTAACAACCATACAATTCTCCTCATTTTTTTTTCTGGAGATGTTAATCCTTGTTTTATGTAAATTCTTCAGAGAGGATTATTTAAGACCATATCACTGTTAAATTATTGTGCAGATACTTATAAGTGTAATTTAGGTGTACTGCATCACAGTGCACATTTTCTTCCTTGAAGATAATCTTCCTTTCGCATATATAAGCTGTATGTGTAATTATCTGTAAAGTCACACCTTTCTTCATTATGCAGCTCTGGAAATAATCATGTGTTATCCCTGCTAAACTGAGCTAACTACCTTTTTTTCAGTACCCTGTGATGAAAAAAAAATTAAAGAACTCAAATATTTTGAGATAATATATAGCCAACTTCTCCAAGAAACCTTGGTTACAAAGTTTGTTAAACCTATCACTGAAAACACTCTTAAAAAAAAAATAATGGTTGAAGAATCAAGAAGCATATTTTTTTTGCAATTAGCTTCTATACTGACAGACGAGTCAATTCAGACTGACACTCAAAACTGAGAAAAGACTGTTTCATTTCACCATGAAAATTGAATGTTTTCACTTTCCTTCTCAAAATATAGAGCCCATATATTTTGTAAGAGATTTCAAGGATAAGAAAGTGAAAAGTTTTCCAGTACTGTAAAAACATTCATGTCTTCAGAAGACAAACCATTCCCTCTCATCTTGGAAGATGAATTCAGTTATTAGTGAAATGAACAGAGCCCTAGAAGGCATACAAAAATATTCATTTACATGCAAACCAGTTTGTTTGGTTGGGTTTTTTTAAAGCAACTTATGAATTTTAATTTGGCCTGTATACATAGCTACTTGTACTACATTTCTCAACTAAATATTAAAAATACAGTAATAAAAACAATGGCAAATGGACTCAAATAAAACCTGATCTTTTGCTACAACTTCTCAAGGTCACAGGATTCATTTTCAGTATCATGCATCATTAAAATTTACTTTGTTGTACTAGTCACTAAGAGGGACAGAGAATATGGTTTTCACAAAGGGATGGCTTTCATCTAGACTTTCACCCTCTTTATAGGGAATAACTTTGCTAAACTTTGGAAATGAGATACATGTGTGAAGCTGTATGGGCAAGCAGCAAATCACAGCAATAGCTGCGGATTATTTACCAAACCATATGATAGAAGTAACCAATCTTTGATACTAATCGCTGCAAGATGGTCTTTCCCCCCAGAATTTCCCATGAGGGAAGGGGGCAGTAAGAGGAGAAGAGACAGACTGACAATCATCACAGAGATTGCAACACGCTGAATGGGATCCGGGGATGAGAAATTAACACATTAACAAATGTAACAGGTTCTTTAGCTGAATTTATTCTGTGACATGGATTCAGTGGCTTTCGAATGTTTTAGAAGAAATGGCCTTGTCTGTAAATTCTACTTGCTCAAAAGTCTCCAAAGGTTTTATTTTAATTTCTCTTAACAACACTGCAACAATTTGTAATAAGATTTTAAAAGTCGAAGTTAGCTATGTTAAGAATTTTTTTTTTTCCCATATAGAAACTGTTGCCCAAAGTATTTCTTTAATTACCTCTGTAGAGGACTGATAAAAAAAAATATTTTTTTTAAGTATCTCAACTTTCTCTGGAAGGGCTACTCCCGAAAGGTCGAGAGACACCGGGATCAAGGAAGTTGCAATTGTCTCTCACCAGTGCTCTCTACGGCCACAACAATACAAGCACAACAAAGAAGGAAATTCTTTCATCTAGATACAGAAGAGACAAGCAGCCTATGAGGCAACAGAGAAAGCATCTAGGTGTAGAAGCCATGGAATATAAAAATGTGAGAATGGAGGGATTATGTGTACATGATCTGCTGGTGATCAAGCAGAGAAATGAGGACAGAATTGTGGAGCTGCAGGACAAGAGGCAGAGCAGAGAAGGAGCAGTGCAAAACCAGGTCTGGTTAGGACAACAACCTGGGGAAAGGAATAAAAGAGGAAAAAAAAAATCTGATGAAGAAGAATTAATGGGTACAGAAAATGCTGGCTGGCAAGAGCAGAAAGAATGGGAGGAGGGGGACAGGGGAGGAGAGAGAAAGAATATTTCTTCTACAGTGCACTTATTAGGACATGGTAAGTGGTCCTGATTCTATTGGTGCCAGAAAACTGGACCTCATATTCTTAATCTTGTTTTACAATATTAGTCTGGCGCTCACGTGTTCTTTTTCCGAAGAGGAGACGGAACAGTATGTATATGTGTAATATTTAACACATCACGTTTCCAAATCCAAAAAGTCCCTGTCATGAAGTCAGCTTGCAGCTGCTCCTTGAAATGGCAAAGATCTCAACCATACAAGGCATGTCTCACCTACCCTACCATTTTAAAGATAAATACATAAAATACAATACACCACCGCCCCGTGAAAGATCACATCTTAGCATATTCAGCAGCAATAACAACAGCTTCATGAAAGTCACTAGACGAAGGCATCCAAAACTGTGAACTTTTGAATGATGTCACTGCAAGATTCTTTAAGCACGGACAGATAACACCGTGCTTCTGCTGCCTCTTCAGGTTCGAACCAGGAGCCTGCTGCCATACTCAGACACACACTGCAGTAAGGCACAGCCAGAAAAAGTTTTTAGGAACACAGTGCAGAAATAATAATAAAAAAAAACCCCACAAAACAAACTCAACCAGAACACCCCAAAACCCCCAAAACTGAAAAAACCCCAACTTTACAATTATTTAATGAGGGCCACCAAGGCACACGAGTACAGGTATTCGGCAGAACTGCAGTCCCTGGTTCCCAGTGCCGGTTATGTTTGCTCTTTCAGCTGTCCTTAAAATGCCAGTCTCGCAAATATTTAATTGAAGGTGCATCAAGGACTAGATTCAAAGTTGAATGCTACAGTTTTCTTATTCGTTACAAGTTTAGGAACAAAAAAATATTTGCCTTACTAGGGTGGGGGGAGCGCTTATGGAGGCTATTTGCTGTGTTCATAATTTAGAAAATATTCTTTCAGTAATCAAACTTTACCTTAATCTAAAACTTTAATCTGTTTAGAACCAGAGACTGTAAGAGGTAGGTAACAAAACCCACAGGTCCAAATGGCATGATAAATCTAGTGATTAAGGCTTTGTTTGTTTTGGGTTTTTTTTTATATCTAGAACTATCTATTTCTTTATTTAGAATGTATTCTTACATTGGTAGCATCACTGTACTGTGAAATAGCATTTCCCCCCTTAAATACAGTATCACCCACAAGCATGTGCTTTGTGTTTCTAAGTATCGTTAGTAAGTTGCCTCAAAGCCCATTCAGTTAACGGGTCAATATTCCTAGATCTGACATACAAAAGGACTTCTAAACCCAAGCTTGTCATTATTTTTTTTGTTTATTTTATATCTATTTTTTTGCTCTTGTTCACTCTCCTTTGAAGTTTGTCTTCAAAGCTTCAATATCAATTGGAATGCAGCATTAAGGATTTTACGACACTATGCTACTTAAACTTTTATTGTTTTGTTGTGAAATCATAATCAGAAGGATTAAGCTCTTGTATTTGGCTTTTTGTTTCTCTTTGCCTTTTTTTTTTTTTTTTGTAATTTACTGTTCTTTTTTTTTTTTCATTCCAATTCTAGCATGCCATAAATCTGCAGCATGCCCCTTTTAGTCTTCCCACACAGACAAAATAATGCAGTTTACACTTAAACATGCTCAAGAAAAAAAATTAACATTCTTTATCATTTTCTAGCAGAGACGGTTAATACTCTCAGGCTACATTAATAGAATCTTTCTGCCATTGTAGAAAGTTTGATAGCACTCTTATTTCAATGTCTGAATTTTTCTCCTTTTTTTGACAAAGACAAATGATTGCCATCAATCAAGATCCAATCGGGTATACACAGAGTCAAGCAAATGCATCACTCTTTACTGGTTTTCCTGCTATTTGTGCAGGCTTTGCTCCATATTATTTTATAGAATGATCAAAAAAGCAGCCATAAGATAGATCATTCACACCCACTGTAAAATTAACTTTCATGAATAATGAGAGTTTTAAACCTCAGATAATGTATATGTTATACAGAAGATATTGCTGGAGTTCATTTCTGGCTAGAGATTATGTAAATGATACTATATGACCTTTATCATTACAAACAGGACATGCAAAACACATATTATTTCATACATCATTCTAAAGCAAGTCAGTACCTAAAGGAGAATCAGTCATTTATAATGTTCATGGTGAAGTGCCACGGTTGCAAGAAAATGATATGAAGTACTTGTGATGTTTTGGACTACTCCTCCCCCTTAACCTGTTACTTATGTGCTCTAAACAAGCTAGAAGTAACAAAAATAAAGTGTGTGCCCCCTTTTTCTTTACAAGAAAATTAGTATTTTGCTCCTGGATAGAAAGACCATTTATCGCAAGACTGATAATATATATGCTGATGATAACCATTTATGTCAATCACAGGCAATGACGTTGAATTAATAATAATACATAGCTATATTTATGTCATGAATAAGTAGTTCCTTTTTCTCATGTAAAACTATATTTTAGATAACAATATTTTTAATATCTTTCCTTAGGTTATGTCCTTATTGCTGAACAATAAGCTAAGTGAAGTTAAATTGCTTAAAGATTTCCCAAAGATAAAAGGTACCGTTCACCGTGAAGGCGAGACAGTAGATACACATATGGAATCAATGATGAACTCTAGGAAAGATCTAGCCAACCCAGTAACACTCAGACTGCGCTGCTCCAGACTTCTCTTTTCTGCACCAGCGAGGAACAAAAAGAGTATGAAATGTGGTTTAAATTTTGAGATTTATACAGCTCTTAAGTATTTAAGGGCCGTTATCGAAATATCTAAATAAATGTACGTATATAAAAACATATATAGCCATTCATTTATTTCTTTGTGTGTATTTATATATGTTGTAATGTCATATAGGCAAAGAAACATCAAGTCTTCGGTATGAGCAAACAACAAAGTGAAGACTTTAGTCAAACTGACTGCATATTGTTCTCATGCCAGGAAGTATGCTGTGCCACAGTTTCCCAGTTCTTGGTTCTCGGCACCTTTCTGCCTTTCAGACCTTCTGCCTAGTCTTTCATTCAATCCTAATGGAGTCATATGTTTCAGATAGATAGGTTCAGTAGGTTCTGCTGATCTACCGGATCACGTCACAGCTTTAGATGCTAATCATTCACCACACTTTACATAATGACAAGAGAGCATTTAGTTCCATTCCCCATTTATTTCACACTCTGGTAGCGCTTCTCCAGTACAAGCACAATTCTAACGCTTGGCCTTCAACCTCCACAGTCTGCCACCACAGTGGGCTATTTCTCGTGCTACTTGGGTAGAGGATCCCATTTTATTGCGTACGTCTGAAGGCACAGAAGAGAGAAGATGGCTAGAAGAGATCACTCTGCAGTCTTCAGTGAAGAGCAACAGAGATAGTACAGAACCCAACTGACACCAGGCATCTCAACTAACTTCTCACAGATGGTCACCGATTCTGGTTTTCTTATTTTCTCAGTACCAAGTATGAAACCTTAGACTCCAAACGGAAGAACTGCTGAATATCCAAGAGCAACAATGGCAGTCAATAAGAAGGTTTAGTTTTTAAAAACAGTGTACTATGGCCAGGTAATCTGAAAACCTGCCAGAGGACACTTAGGACCTTAATCTCTTCTGCACCCCAGTCTGCTCTACGTAAAATAGGACTATTTATGAGTCAATGTAAAAAATTGCTTTGAAGATTTGTGAAGTCAGATGCTGTAACAGAAGCACCTTAGAAAAGCCCACGGGCTTCTATATTCAGTATAGAATATGAATCTTCTTCACACTGTTAGAAACTACATAACGTGAAGAAGAAAAATTTACCTCAGCGAGCAGGAGCTGGGCTACTGTCTGAAACCCTAGTGCCAACATTTGAAAACCTGATTAGCAGTTGTCATTCTGTGCACTAAATGTTACAACGGTCCCCTGAGAGCTGAAATCCTCCAATTCAAAACTCTTTCACAATGCATACAGGGTCAAAACATGGTTGAGTAGGTATGGTAGTTCTGACCCTAACTAAACTTTTGAGCTCTTACCATCACAGAATCATTAAGGTTGGAAACAACTTTCAAGATCATCAAGTCCAGTCATCTACTAAACATTATCAGGACCACTAAATCACCTCTTTAAGTGACACATCTGGAGGTTTGTTGAACCCCTGCAGGGATGGTGACTCCACCCCCTCCTTGGGCAGCCTGTTCCGAGGCCTCACCACTCGCTCAGGAAAGACAGTTTTCCTGATATCCATCCTAAACCTCCCCTGGAGCAACTTCAGCCCATTGCCTCTGGTCCTATCACCAGTTCCCTGGGAGAAGAGATCAACACCCAAGTGCCTTGACTTTGTCATTTTAAAAACTCTGTTAACATAGGGAAGCATCTGTCTACCTGTTGTCCCCCCACACCCTGGGAAGACAGAAAAGAAACAAGGGAAGAAAACAGAACAATTGGTCAGATGGACTTTATCCTAGAACACTTCCCACCTGTTTAAGGGAGCAGTTGCCTGCAGCCATCTTTGCTTGCTGCATTTTTTATAACAAATTTGTACAGCAATTTTCTTCTGAAGGGTCAAGCCAAGGCAGACATCTCTGTTTGATACACAGAACTTCAGATGAACTGCTGTGGCCCTTCTCCCACACACTTTAAGAAGCTAGCATCCGTACCGAACCCACCTGAGAAGCACCGAGAAATTCTGTCCTGACTTCCCAATAGTATCACCAACATAAATACACAGGCAGGATGCAGTTCAGCAAAAGCAATGCAAAACCCCATTTATATGTCAAATTACTCTGTAGCCTTATCCCAGAGAAGCTCACAGCTGCATCTTCAGCCTAAGAGACACAGTTTGTACCTACATAACTAGAACAATTTTAGTATTAAGAGTATAAATTCAAACGTAGATAGATTTCCTTTCTCCCCTTCCCTCGGCAGCAATTCTGTAAGTACTTATGGGGTGCAGTTATCCTTCACACCTCACCCTTCTCTGACACAACTGCTTTCAGCAGCTGCAGCTCTCAGCTTCCAGAGCCCTCCATTATTTTCACCTCCATTTCACGTCCCTCATTCTCCTCCTGGTCAAGAGTCCTTCTCACTATCTTTGTGTCCCTTCCCACCAAGAAGGGAATGCCTTTATATACTTCCTCTTCCTACTTTTCTTTCCATTTCTTTCCAAAATCTAAAATGGTACAGTGAAGTTGAGCAGTAGAGGCACTGTAATACAGTAACTAATGTTGTCATAGACTAGTTTTCTGTTTGCCTTTTACTAGGTCATTTGAAGCTGATGTATGAGCTAATCAGACACCAGGAGTTCCATGTACCACTCATTTTCCTCCTCTCCCGTTTCCTAATTACTTCCGAAATATTTGTGTTCTAATCAGCCACAGCTATCACACTTCTCCACAAAGCAACTTTAGCCATCCTGCCAGAGCTGCAGTTGAATCAGTGGCAAAATCATTTACCTTGACCAGCAGCATCCAAAGAACAACCTCAAGGGAAGAGCTCTTCAAATGAAACAGGAAACTCTCTTCAGTGCAAGACACAAGCTCATCAGCAGAGTCCAATTACAGATCAACTAGCGGGGACTGCATTAGGTACTGTAAATACATTTTAACTCACTACCAACAAAAATACCTTTTGTTTTTGTCTTCCTTCTCCCAACCACGTTCCAAATGCATGAGAGTAAGCATATCCCAAACTGTCTGCATAAAGCATTGTCATAAACTGGGTATTTCCTCTCCATTTCTCAAGTGCAGTTCCCAGCAACTGTCCTGTTTGCATTAGGTAGAGCAAATACAAACATCTCCTCAGAGATGAGGATATTAATTGTTATTAATCATATTAATAATTTTCTAACACATGCACCTAAAAAAAAAGAACCAAAAACATGGAGCACAAAAGAAGCAGAAATAAGGAAAATAATTAGTTCCACTTCTGTGCACGATTTTTATTTTCTTAACAATTCCTTTATATTCTCCTTTTGACTAGCATCCTAAATCTCTAGTGGCCTCCGTTTCAGGCAATTTTCTAGTAGATTAAATGTCTCAATTATACATATATTTAATACTGTTGTGCCACTGGGTAGTTTATTTAGTAGAGGTTGTGCAGAATTTGCCTCGCCAATATGAAAAACTCAAAGTCAGTACAGTAAGAGATAAATTTATAAGATACAATTTAAAGACAAAATATAAAAATAGTTATTAAAATAGCCCTCAGTCTGAGCAGACAAAAGCGTCTGATATTCTAATGCCAGGTAAAAACATATTACATTAGATTTAAAAGTAGAGTTATCTGAAACAAAATTGGCCACACGGTATGAAACAAATTAACAACGTCATGTAATGACAGTATATTTCAACCAGTTTACTACTACTATTTTTTTTTCTTTCCTTTTTGAAGCCCTGCCTTCTACTGTTTAAGGAAGAAAAACTTGTACTGTCATTAGCTCTGTTCAAACAGAAGATCCAAAAGCCTGGACTCTTTACACAAAAATAATTTACATAGTAAATTATAACATATTTGCAGGATAAACTGAGGGCAAAAGTTACCTTGGTCAGGGAGAAAGGCACGAGAGCTCAATGTCTGGCTTGTTCTTTTACCTAAACAACTTGTAGATTGATGTCTAACAGCACATTCTACCCTACAGTAAAAATAAGAGTTTATATTTCCCAATACTCGCTCGCTTCCTTGTTTATATATTTCAGATTTTTGACCAAATAGAAGATCTGCAATGACTTAATCCCCAAAACACTTTTCAAATGGTACTGTGTGTATATCACGTAATTGAATCAATAAATTTTCGTGGCCCAGTGTTTACCTTTTGCTGCCGACTGAACTGTAGTACAAGAACTGGTTACAGCCATTATACTGCTAATGTGGCAAATACTATGGAGTCAGTTGGAGTAAACTCTACAAGGTTACAAGGTCAAAATAAAAGACTGCATAATTTATCAGATCAGGCAAATCATTTTGAAAGTACAGACTTAAGTGAGGCATTAGCCCGAGATTACCGCCTTTCATGAATAAAGGTTAGAATCAATGTTTATTCAGTCATACTATAGATGGCATGTCCTGTATAAACTTCATTCATTTAAAGAAATCCTTCCTGACGCTGTCGCTATTTAAAACAGTGGAACAGAAGTAATGCATGTCCTTCTTTTAGGATTACTATCCCAAACCATCCAACATTGTCAAGCTTTCAAAATACCAAGTCCTAGATGACCAAAAATTACCTCGAGTAACACTACCCCCTGCAGTCACGAGCACAGTTTTTACCTCCACAAAATCTGTTGATGCATTTAGTCCCCAAAAATAATGCAATAATAATCCTGTCTATGGAATGTAAGCTTACTAAAATAAGCTGCGGTATCTTTTCGTGGCATATGAATAAGCAAAAAAACCCCACAAACCAGCATGAAGGGCATCTAAAAACCATGATATTGCTGATTTTTCTGTAAAATTTTACTATTAGTCTCCATTTCTGGGCACTTTTACTTTTGGCCTCCACATTATATAACATTAATGGCTTGCTGCTGCTGGGCACCAGTTAAACATTCAGCATAGTTTCAGCAAGAGGAGCTAGATGAGCAATGCAGACCAACAAAGCAAACTAAAATCAATTAAACCCATGAGAATAGATCCAGACCAAACACATAGAATCTCTCCCTTTTTTTTAACTCATTTTTTTAAACAACTGTTGATCAGTTGAAGGTCTGCAAGCAGATCAGCTGCAACAGAGCTAGTGTTTCATGCTGGAATTTATTACAAATCAAATCTCTGGAGAACTTCTATACTTCTGCATGTGAAAAGGTAGAAATGGAAAGAAAAATGTGGTTGGGCATGAGAATAGGAAAGTATTTAAATAAGCAGCGGTACTAAGGAGACTGAAAGGGCAACAGAGAAGTATCAAGCCTTATCATATCTCCAACAGGGAGAACACTAGTCAGCCTCTGGTCCACAGCCAAAGCAGTTTGTATTGACTAAGGAAGAGGAACCTCAAGTGCATATATACTGTGCAAAGACATCTCCTCAGTGGAACAGCAGAAGCTCACACATCCCTCCACTTCCTACTCTCCTCTCCTGAATGCAGTAGTCAACTCCTGAAGAAATACTCTTTGGGGAAACAGTACTGTGAAGAAAGGACCCACCCTGGGGGTAGGAAAGGTATGCCTCATGTTTTGGCTGGTACTCAAGCTTTTACACCGCTTCTCTATTCATTTTTTGGCCAGTCCTTCACATGTGTAGGTAATAGAGAGACTTATGTGACAAAATTCAATAGAGTATCACGTTAACAGCTTGTTTGCATGTCTATGTTCCTCAGCATTATTTTATCTTAATATAAATATGTATCTGTCATTCATATATACCCTATGAATTCCTACATCCTTTAACACCATTAAGGCTGTTACTAGAAGTAAGCATTTTATTTATTTATTACTTATACATGAAATAAATTCCCAAATGGAAAGACCTGACATTAGCAATCAAATAAAGCAGATAACAATATCCAGCTATTCAAACCCGGACTAACAGTAGGACTGAGCATGCACAAGTCATAGCTAAACTTATTTTAGCAACCTGTAAAGAGGGAGGGATGAAAGGCTAGCCCTGAAATCTAAATCAATGTATACGTCCCTTAAACATACCTACAACACAGTATAGCAGGTCCCAGCCACTTACTTTGATATCTCTCACCATCGCTTCTTTCAGACGCTGTATTTGCTGAATTCTGTGTTAACCATGAGAGGCAAACGTGAAGTCAGAACTCAACAGTTCTTTTTCTATGTTATCTACACCTAGTCCACCAACAAGAAAGTACCCGGAGTAAAATAATTCAGTTAGAGTTCATAGCCATATGTCTACTTTCAATAGCAAAAAGATTACTTTTCAAATGGGCTAATCTCTACAAACTGAGGCACTGGACTGTGTTTACAATTACCTTTGAAGATACTCAGTGTGAAGAGTCAGCTGAGTCACACTAGTGAGCAAACTCCTGCATCACAAAGATAATGTAATCTCAGAAATAGAATACTTGCATTTAATTTTTGTAATATAAAACTCTCCTACTCTAAATCTAAATGTGCAATATATATTTTTCAAGTAAAAATATGAGCTACCAGGAATTCAAAATGATGGCTATTAGCATCAAAGAATTTCACAAGACATGATAAACAAGAGCTTACCAGGAAAAATCAGTGAAGAAAGAAATCTTGTTTATTATACAGCAATAAAGAAATTAATAATTTCAGACACGTAGAAAGTGGACATTTTAAATAAGTGCATTCAGCAAAATTAATATATGGAACTGTGTTATCTGTACCATCTCAGATACTCTCATTAGTTTGCTACTTGTTGAGAGAATAACGATGAACTGCATGAAGGCTGAACAAATAAAAAAGGAAAGGGAACACTAAAAATAGAAGAAGAAAAAGAAGAAATGAAGTAAAGAATGACATGGTATCATGAAATTGAAGAATGACCAGCCCCAGAAAGTTTCCCTGTACCTCTTCAAGTACTCCAATAGAAACTGTGGGAGGAAAAAGACATTCAGGGAATATGATGAAAATGTGGTGTTGGCAAATGGTTCATAGTTACAGCAGACAGATGTACCAGAAGACTAAGAAATAACCAAGTTCAAAAGAAACCCAATGGGATTAAGGATATGGGTCAAAGAGGGAAAGAGGGATTAAAGAAGAAACATGCCAGAAAGAAAACGTTTACAGTGAGCAGCAACAGAAGCAAGGAAAGAGAACATGCCCCTGAGCAACATTGCTTAGCTGCCTGAAAAGAAAACCAGCTTCATTCGTCTGGGATTTCCTCTCATCAGATAAAAGTGACAGTAGCAGTGCAATCTGATTTTTGTATATAAAGGCACTCAGAAGATAACTATGCAAAGGAGAAACATCTGCTCAGCATGCAGCAGACCACCTCTGCTCTGGCAGGGGAAAGGTATGATGGGCAAAGGACAAGAACGTCAGCAACAGCTGCAATCACTGCAGACTGGAGAGACTCAATTATCTCTCCTCTAATCACCGGCTCACCCGTGTTAATAGGTATAGTGTGACAGGCAAAGGCCTATAGGTAAAAGGTTATATACGGGCAAAAATTGCGAGGCTGTTATTTCATAGTTGGCAAAAACATTTCAGTAGTCAAGCTGCAACCTCTATGTGTATGTATATGTATATGGAATATACAGATTTAGTGAAGAGAAATTAAGTGCAAACCCTGCTCTTCTACCTGACTGTTCACAAACAAAACCCCCCAGGGCAAGGAGGGGGAGAGAATATTTGAGATTTGCCAGAAATATTAGGTTTCAGGTCAATTTGTGACGAGTTCAAAAGAACACTGAGAAGTTTCAAACAATTTTACTAAAAAGCCCGAATTAACAATGGATAAAAGACACATCCTTTGATTATTGCTGCAAAACATTTTAAAAATCCGATTTTTTTTTTATTTTTTAAGTCATTTTATTGCGTTCCTCAAGTCTGATAAAAAGCACAGAAATAATTTGATTGAGAAGAAAACTCTAAGCTTGTCTACTTTTCATAAACTAGCAAGAACAATTGACCACAGAAAGAGAGTTAAATAATGGTTTTAAATTGTACATAACACAGCTGCATGATCCCTGTATCCAAGAGGGCCTCAATTACTGTCTGTTCTGTTCTAACTTCATTTGCAAGATGTTTGGGATGCAAAAATTGGTTGTCCTCATATTTTGCCCATTGTCATCTCAAGGGATTGTTAATTGGAGCACTAAAGAAATGACTGGGAAGAATTCTCTTTTACAAATAGTCATTACATAACATTGGCAGAAATCAGTTTGGGGTTTTTGTTGTTGTTTTTTGTGTGGTGGTTTTTGTTTGGATTTTTTTGGGGGGGGTGTGTGGTGTTGTTTCGGGTGGATTTTGTTTTGTTTTAATTGCAAAAAAAAATCAGAAATTTCGGGAATGGAAAAAGACTACTTAAAAATGAACACTTCCTGCAAAATAAAATTATGTTAAAAAAACCCTCTAAATTCAGTGTTCAAAACAAACGAGTTATCTTGGTATCTCCTTGACATATTATTTGAAAACAAAAATAAAATTAAAAACCTATTTCAAAAATCAAAAGAAACATCCCATTCTGAAAGCACAGAAGCTGTATGTTTCATCAAATTACTTACATGCTTCATGGTTGTCCTTTAAAAAAAAAAAAAATTTAAACCCCACATTTGCATTATTTTTTGTCCCTAATCAAAGAAGCAACAATTCTAATAGGCAGAAGTTCAGCTTGAAAATGCCAGTTGCTCTAACACCAAGGGCCTCAGTTTCTATGTTTCACTTGAACCAGGAACTCAAACTCTCCTCCTGCCCACATCCTTGCAGGGTTGTTATAGTGCTCCAAACATAGCTATTCGCAGGCGCGTGTCACATTTTGCTCAGTCTGCTTTTAAAGCAACATCCTTTAGACTGTCTGTGTGTTCCTGGTATCAGATTATACAGAAAAAAAACCCCTTCAACTTCAAGCAAAGCCTATAGAAGTCTTTGTTGACATATCAAGCTACGTAAGTTATGTCAAAAAATAAGAGGTAATCTTCTAAAATATTTCCCAGCATACAGATAGCAGCCGAAAATAGGATTTTAGAGTTTAGTTTTAATTCTGTACTCCCTATTCTTTCCACATCATCAGGCACTAATGCTGTAACACTCTGATGGAAATAGCCTAACACTGCAATTTCTCAATTTTCAAGCAACGTGCTGAGTAAAAGCCGTATTTTTCAAGCTATCAGTAATTCTGTGGTTCTGAGTGAGGACACTGCACCTGTGCTTGGGAAACTGATCCTGAGAAATGTCTCTGCTACATCCACTGACACTTGTGGATCAGCTTTCAAGTGTGTAATGATATCAGTAACCAAATGATTGTTCTTTGCCTTTTGGAAAAAAGCTCCTTGTTGCTAAAATACTGCTTTGAAGCAACGAATAATGTCATTTTAATTCATTTAAGTACATTCCAACTTCCCCATAAAATATTTTGAACAACTTGCAGTGCTACCATATTGACTGACTTTAAGTAATATCAAATTTCCAAGGGTTTTCTCCAAAGTAGGGAACACCATGAAATAAATCAGAACAAATCCTACATTGGAAATGGTTTGAGGCACAGAATCACCTTTCCATTGACTTCAATGGACTGATAGAGGGGAACACAGGAAAATCTGGAAGTTAAATTAATTCAGTGTTGACAAGATAGTCTTAACATTTCTCCTTCAAAGATTTTCTTTTTTTCATCCTTCATACAAGCCTCACCAGACAGACACTTGGTCTGGCTTTGCAAATGAGATACACACACATGCAGGAACATTCCTTCCGTTTCAAACTGTAGCTGTCCTACTAAGCACACTACAACAAAAGTAACACAGACTTTCTGCTTTATTTGCCAAAGAAAAAGCAGAAAATGTCTGTTGCACCTGGAAAATGGAGGGGAAATCTGATTTCACTTGTGTATTTTTATTCAAAAATATTTTTGTCTGTGCCCAAGCTATTATGTTCAATCGCATCATTATGTCAGCTATCCATTACTATTTTTTTTTTTTAATAACAGAATGATGGAAAACAATTCACGTAACAGAGAAATTAAATATAACTCCTCTGGGAGCCCAATGCTTAAGTTTCACTTACCTTCGTCATCAGCTGTTTAATTTTTCTCCCAGCTTGGCTTATGCAACACGCACAATGATGTAGTACAATGCACTAATGGCCACCGCATATTGAGATACTCAGTCCTTAATTTAAAATTCCTGATATTGGGCACCAAGTATCCTTTCCTCGTCCAAGAATATTACAGATTTGAAATATTTTTGCTGCAGCCCTTCCCTTTTTTCAGTCAAATTTCTCAATTATTCATATATGGCTTTCTAGGCAGTCCACACGAGAAAGAAGCAAGCTAATAGTAGCTACTACAATTGGACTTCCTTCTAGCACTGGATTCCCCCTTACACAATTCTCTGAATGCTTTACTTATCCACGTTATCTTTTATGATTGCTTTCCTAAATATAATACAATATATTGCAAAATTAATACTCTTTTAGCATGAATAATTTACTATATTTTCTCCTTGTACAATCAATATTCTATAGTCACCTTAAAAGTTTCATGTAAAACCACAACAGTAGGTGGCTTCAGCCTCACCTACTGTTAATGAATCCAGGTACTATTATAACTGCCAACCTTCTAATGGTCTATTACTTTTTTCCTGCAGGAACATTAAAACCATTACATATCTCTCAAAACCATTACATACCTCTCTGCCTTACACCAAATAAACAGCTGCCTTAATTATTTCCATTTTATGTCTTTACTCTTTGCTTCATAAATATGCACAACTTCTACAATACATCTTTATCCTAAACACCTCAGTAAATAAAGCTGTGATGATATTAGAGACTCTTGCTGGTATTTAAACCATTTCAGACATGGAAGACAAAGAAGTATTTCTTTTGTGTATCACAAAAACATGAAAGAGGATGTAGACAGCCTAGCTCTCTAGCACTGAATTCACAAATGTCAGGAACAGAATTTTCCTGGGCACATAGCAATTTACTAAATATTTTTCCTAACATGTGGAGCAATTGAAACAGAAGGACTTCATTACCATGGAGGACTGCAAATTCGCAATCAATTTACTATTATTGTGGCAACTGAGTTTGTTCTATCCTATTAGAAGTCAGAGGGAAAATACTGTACATTCCGTATCAGTAAATCCGACTAATCAAAGGTATAACCCTTTTAAAAATAAGTAGAATTGAAAGAAAATCTTAGGGAAAAAAAAGTGTATCCCTTATTATTGTGACTAAATAGGATCATTCAACTCTCTTGAGAAAAAGTTGTGTATTAAGTGAGGGTCTAAGCACTAGAAAATTTGTGGGAAGAGAAATGCAAATGGTTTCCTAATTATCTACAGCCTATTAACATGCAATCCTGATTACCAGCAATTAAAATCTCCTTAAATTTTATGACAAAAGTTCATTGAAACGTTGAAAATTATATGCTAATTATTGCACTGTAATGCACATGCTTCGTGTGTATTCCGACTACTGACACAATAAATAATAGAACATCGTACACAGCGTAACTTGAAGCAACTTCAAAATGCAACATGCTGATTTCATATTGTGAAAAGCTTCCTAACACCCATGAAGCTCTATTAGAGACCTGTAAGAAATAGCGGATGTCAGTGTTATCCCATTGCAAGGTTATCAGAAGACACTAAACAGTATAAGAAAGTCTAAATAAAGAAATTAGTATTTAGATCATAAATAATTTTGCCTGTGTCTAAGCTACAAAAAAAAAAAAAACACCAAAAACCCAACACTCTGTGTCTATCAAAACAGTTAAAACATCTTTCAGGTAGCACTTTGGAATAAACAGCCTTTTCTCCTTAAAGAAAATACATTTTTAGTTTCTCCACAGGAAGCCAAGATGGTTTTACATTTATAATCCTAAATTGTAACTAAGTACCAATTTAACTTCTCTACAGAGGAAACACTGAGCCAGTGATTAAACTAGAGCAGTGGAAACCAGAATACCATCCTAGAATATCACTGATAAGTGATGTTGAATTAGTCCTCAGTTGTCTCATCTTGTCACTCTGTTAAATCGCACACTTTTTCATACTATGAGATATCACCACGATTGCATGCTTGTTGCAATGTATGTCCTCAGTATCACGCCTGCTACGTGCAAGATTTCACCATGGATTCAAATAAATAATTCCCTAGCCCACATGTAGACTGGCTCAGAGTAAAGGATGTATCGTATGTAAATATCCCATGCATTCAAGGATGGAGAAAGAAGAAAAGCAAAACCCATGTGAGAGTACAGAAAGATGTAAAGAGGGCAGTTACCAAGAAATAAATGCACAGACTGTGGAGTAGACAGAAGAGATTGAAACCAAAGAAGGCTGTGACCACACACACACATATATATATCTTTTAACACAAAGTACAAGTGCTACAAAACCCCATCTCTCAACATTGTCAGTCTTTATTCAGTACGTGTTACTCTCCATCACTTAAAAGAAACCACATAAATAATTTTTCTTCAAAAAAATATTACTTTAATCGTGATTAATAAAGAAGAACTGTCTCTTGGAGATTTGCCTGACTAGGACCTATCCCATTTCCCCTCTACACGTCACACCACCTCTATTTTTGTAGCACTGGCTCCAGCATTACTACTACAAGTAATGATATTTTGGAACCAATCTTGTGGATGAACAAATTATTCCACAAGCTTTTAGCTAAAAACTTCAGAGAGAGGTATCAAGCAAGAGATTCAGAAGAGAACAAACACTAGTCTAGCAACATCCCTTTGTTCTTTTCTGACAATCCCTTTCCCTTTTCACCCTTCAGACCACTTTTATGCATTAAACAGACTAAGCATGAGGGGCACTGAATAAAGGCAGCAGCCAAACCAGTCACTGTTAGCATACTGTCATACACCCAGCCTAACCCGCACGCTCTTAAAATGACTGTTCTTATTCCTTTAGAGGAGGTTCTTAGATAAGCTGCAGCGTACAAGGGCAGGGTACCTTCTGGAGGACACACAGCGGAATAGAAGGGAGTAGAGACAGGGAGGTTAAGAGCAAAAGAAGGGTCTGAAATAAATTGCTACTTATCTGCGCATTTTTACATGCATCCTGCTACTGAATTCTAATTTGGGCAACAGGAGGTGGGATCTTTAGTTTTAGGTTTGGTTTCTTCTACAGACGGCTTAAAATTCCATACACAAACCCAGTAAATTACCCTAAATCTTATAGTCTAGAGATGGCTCAAAATTCTACACCCAAAATATAGTAAATTACCCTAAATCCCAGAACAGAGCTCTGTAGAGGGCATACGACAAAGGGCTGCAACAGTAACTTCATAGAAGCAGGAAAACCCATTTCCAAAATGCATTATTTCATTTAAAAAAATACTTCAAACTGCAGGATGAACTCAAGTACTCAAAATCCATTTCCAACTCCCCTTAAAAAAAAACCCAACCCAGCTAATATGTTTGAGTTTGAGATGCAAGTCATACATCTGAGATTAGAATGAGGTTGTAGGTCACAAAGCTGTCTCAGCACAGGGTTCAAATATAAACGTACATAAACTGGCTTACATGTCAAGACTGGAAAGATTTAGTACCTTGACATGTTCTGAAAAATATATAGGGACACCAAAAGCAATAAATATAAACCAAAAAGTGGCAATCATATAAAGTCCTGAGAGTTTAATATTAATAGAAGAATCTCAAATTTACACATTTTTTCCCCTTGTTAGAAAACCCAGATTCCATTTTGCTGAAACATGTTAAGTTATAACAGGAAAGAAAAAAAAAAAAAGAAAAGAATACAGAAGTCTCGGCAAACAAATATTTTGCTTATATTATGGTACTTAGGAAACTATGGTAACAAGAGGAAGAACTGGAGTAATGCAGTTCCCAGCCAGTGAGAACAAATGCAAGAGGCGTTCAGCCTAGCCTTTGACTTGCACATAGCTTTAAGGTTGTGCCCTAAGGGGAACTCACTCATACTGGGACAGTGTAGTCAACATCAGAGTCCTTTTACTTTATGCTTATCTTAACAAGAATACACGTCCTTCCCAAGCAGCTACTTACAATGCCAGCCTACTGATCTACCTCTCAAATCCAGTCCTAAGGAAATAGAATGGAAACGGTTATAGAGGTTCTCTCCTCATGGGCTTCAAATTTAATCTACAATTTCCTGTAAGTTGAAACAACGGGCTTTTCTTTATATGGCAACTGTATTCAAGAAGACGTATCTAATACTTTCACTCATTGCCATCAGCAAAAAAGCAGCAGTGCTTCTAGGAACTTCTGCACTTCATAAATTAAGAGTTGATGTGGGAGAGGGTAGGAGAGACAGCACACTCATGCAAGTGAAAGCATCCAGTGTTAACAGATAAATAAAAAAAAAGCTAAAAGATTCACAAATAAAAAATAGTGTTTACCAGACACATGAAAAACAGTGAATTGGCTTTATGTGTTTTGTTCTCTAGGACACTAAGAAAAAAAGATAGATAAAAAGTATACTAGGTGTTCATAAAAGGTAGAACAGTTTTTTAAAGTTAGTCTTACAGTTATTTTTCAAGCCCTTAGTTTTAGGCTCTAATGTTTTATGTGCCGTTATTTTGCTTTTACTGCAAAAGGAAGAGCTGGCTTCCAAAGATAAAGGAGATTTTTGGTAAATGGTGAAGGTACAGAAATAAATGACCCACTTGGCTAGTGTGTAATTACACTGGCTGAGATTGTAACAATCTATCACATGAAGGAGGATGACACCACGCTAAGGGGTTAGTCAAAGGAGATAGCCTTTGACTAACTACTGGACACAGGCGATCGATACTCCACAGATATTGTTCTCTCAAAAAAACAATTGAGTTCTAAAAAAAAAAGTTTGAAAATAGATTCCTCCTTTCCTCCCAGATACCGATCAGAGACTCATCTTGACCTTACTCTGGAAAAGCAATGCCTTCTTAAACAGGTATATGGAACAAATAAATCCTTCAGTGTCCTAAAAAGCATTTTTACATACAAGGGTTTTGCTCTGAACTCATTTTCAGACTTTTCTGTTTGGATGAGCTACTTTCATCAACAAATTAGAAAGCACATATTCACCAAGAATGAGCCTGCCATTACACATTTTGCATCTCTCATTAACAGCATAAAGAAATCCAATAGGAAGGGGAAGGCAGAGAGCTTACACCGTGAGGATGAAGTAATCACAGAGTTTGCACTGAGCTAACAGCTGTTCCTCACATCCTGTTGTGATGAATCCACTGCATGTAACAGCTACACAAAATACCCTTCTGCAGTATTCAAGTTAAAAAAAGAGATAGAGAGCGAGAGATTTTAGTTGGGAGAACAGTGGCTTTCAAAATACATATTTAGTACCACAGGGAATGCATCAAGTGTGCACGTGACACTGCTGTGGGGGGGACTAGTCAGTATGTTCAAGGGCAGACCTGCTGTTCAAAGAGACCTAGGACAGGGTGGAGGAACGTGCTAATGACATTCAAGGACAAACACAAATCCCTTCACCTGAGAAGAAATAATCCCCTGCAAGAATATAGGCTGGGAATGACTGACTAGCTGGGGAGCAGCCCTGCTGGACAGGCCCTGGGAGGTCCTGAGGACACCACCAGCATCCTGGGATGCATTGAGTGGAGCACAGCAAGGAGACCAAGCAATATTAAGCCCATTTATCACTCAGGCTGCACGTAGATAGTCTGCACCCTTCCAACAGGAGAACCAGAGAAACTGAGATGATCCCAGCAGATGGACCCTGAGGTGGCTGGGAACTGAAGCATCTGCCATGTGAGGAGAGGCTGAGGAAACCGGGCTTGCTTACTGTGGAAAAGAGAAGGTTTCAGGACCACCTAACAGCACTTTCCAGTACAATCAAGCACACAAGAGTTAGGCTCTTTAGAGTGGCATGTGATGGGGCAAGATGAGAAACAATAGACCTGAACCAGAACAGAGAAGTTCCAGCAGTACTGGATTTTACTTTTTTTTTTTTTTTTGTTAGCTAGGACAATGGTCAGGCAAGTGGAATGGGCCACTGAGAAAGGCTATGCAGTCTCCACTCATCTAACTGGTTTTCAAAGCCCTTATTAGCAACCTGATGCGATCTCATAACTGATCTCGTTTCAGCTAGGTGATGTCCAAAGGTCCTTTCTAATCTGAATTATTCTATGATTCCATTTGGAATGTTAATACTAATAGAAAAAATATTGGGGGGGTTGGAAGTTCAACATTCTGAACCAAATTGAGCCAGACCAAATTGAACTATAAACCCTCCAGCAACAAAGGAAACCGTAGTATGGGGATTTCTGAATTATGAGGATGTTTCAGTGACTTCTCTTTTCCCCGGCCACAACAAATTTTATCAGAATGTAAGTAGTATTCAGCAATCTTCTATCTCAAAAATACTTATATACTTGTGAGGGATAAGAAAGAATTTCCTATTATATAACCCCAAACTGCATTTTGCAGAAAGAATAGGCTAATGTACCAAATAACTGAACAACAGCTGTTGCATTTAATCTTGGCAACAATTTCATTAATAAACACAGCACGTGGATCTATGCAACAATTGCTTTAATTCAACATCAACCTTGAACATAAAATAACATTGTGAACTTGTATTTCACCTCCAAACCTGCTAACATCAAGCTAATACTGTTTGTTACCTACATTCACGTTACCCACCTTACCACTGAAAAGAAAGAATTGTACAGTTGTCTTTAATATTCAGAATAAATCCAGAGTAATACGGACAGGCCAATGTGCCAATGGCCGTTCATAAGAATCTAATAATAAAATACCAAATATCAGACTTACGTTTCAGACCTGTTTTAAGAGATTTGTTACAACAGACAAAGTATCCTTCCCCACTAATATATTAAATTACAATGGGAAGCCATAAAAAAAAAAAAATCACTTTAATGTGACAAAACAATAGTAAAGAGCGTGTTGTTTTCAACTATAAGCTGTATCTTTTTTCAAGAGACAATAATTTGGGATTGAGAGGAATAGCAACTGAAGTCCTCATTTCCAGGTTACTGATGGGAAGTACGAGGGAAGAGCAGAAATGCCAAAGAAAGAAAGGATAAGGAGGCGCAATCTGTGTAGCTGTCATTTGCTATCAAGGTATGGTGCAAGAACTGGAAAAAATATTGAACTCTTGAAGAGGAAAAAAAACCAAAACAAACCCACAAAAACACAAACAACAAAAATAGAAAACCAAACTAACCAACCCACCCAAAAAACAACTGTGCTTTGAAAGAACCACCACCACTTGAGGGCAGAAGCAAAGCCTGCCCTCTGTTCATGTTGACCGGTTCCTTTAGCACCTCAAGCTACTGGTGGGGGACACCCAAAAAGGCCTACAAGGGAACACAATGAAGAAGCTGATGTAAGTGGAACAGCGCTGAATGTATCTGTCACACAGATGATGGCCTGTTGTTTCAGTAATGCAGACACAGCCATAGAACAAAAAATAAAATAATCCCATCACCAGTAAAAGAAACCACTGTTTTTCCCTAACTTACTAGTTAGCAGCAGGTTCTCCCCTTTTCTGGTTTCTGCCCATGTTGCTTCACAGGAAGTGACAAATAACTATACTAGCCCCCTCTTGCTTCCTGTATTTCTAGGTATGTAGAAAACCAAATAAAACTGGCTTCAAGATACAAACCATAAAGCGCTGCCCGTACACGATGCAGAGTCTCCACTTCTCCAGCAGGTACCTGTCAGGAATTCCGAACACAAGTGCCTAAAGGCTTAGCAAGGCTGGAGAAGGTAGGGACACACTCTCCACTTCAACCAAAAAGATCCTCATCTGGGAACACATGTGGGTTTATTTTTCAACAAAATTGTCACAATAGGTGGATTAAAGACTTGAATTGTAACAGAAGAAAACACCTAAAATGAATGCAATCAATTCAGTCAATAAATAGCAGAAAGACAACCTCACATGAAGCCGTGTCTACCTAGCATGAAACCATCCACGTCTGTAACACAGTAAACAGAGACATAGCTCCAAACACGCTGCTAAGAACATGCAAAGAGGATATGCTAATCCAGAAAGAACCCACAGAAAAATCACCTCTTAAGATGAAGGCATTGACTGAAGTAAATTCAAGCTTATCTATTTCTTTTCCATACATATAGCTAACGAGTACAACTAAAAAAATGTGTAAAAAATGTAAAATATCAGATTGATTTTATTTCTCCACTTAAGTAACTACACAGATTTTCCTAATGTTTCAAATGGAAATTATCTGGGTCAGATTCCGGCCCTAAAGAGATTTTTAGCTTGTTATGCGATTGCTAAAAAAATAAATTACCTATCTATGTGTATTTCTCTGTGTACATTTTAACAAAACTCTGAAAACTTCAGCTTTAACGACATCTGAAAGGCCAAGTAGTACCACAGCATATGGGAAGTTTTACCAACTCTACTATACATTCATCTATTCATATAGGTCACATTACTGCTTTTCTTGTTAACAACAATGTTTAGCCTTTGAAAAGTAAATGTTATCATGAAGTGACTTTGTAATGATTCCTCTCACTTCTGCTTTATACGCCACTTTCATTTTCTTTGAGATTCATCACTTCAGACCCACTTTGCAGTACTGGACTTGCCTACACCAGGCAGTCCTTCAGCATGAAGATTGCTTCCACACCAAAGAAAACAGCAAAATGGAATTTTTCAAAATTTAGATTCAGAAATATTTATTTTCGTTATCCTCAACTCTCGTTATTTTCTAGGTCCCCTTGTTTTACAGTTTATTCCTAAATAATTCTCTAGCTAGTTGAAGCAGAAGTAAAAGGTAACATAAGGTATAATTTCAAAGCAGTCATTCTAAAGCATTAAACAGCAACATACACTGCAGAAAAACTAAAACTAAACACCTACTTATGCTGGTCCAGAGCTTTTAACTGCTTACGATATTCTCTGAAAACCTTACCCTAGGCTGTTAAGATACTTACCCTCCCCTTAGGTCTTACCACTGTAACCCCCCTTCACCTTTTTCTTGCATCTATCATATTGGAAAGATGCACCAGTAAACCAGTATGTGACATAAGCTCTAGCATGAATACAGAAGAATCAACAAACTGTCATTTGGTTACTGACCAGCCCAGTCTTGCCTTGCACGCTTCCTAACATGACTAACATATCAGTGTTAGTCAAGAACATGAGAAGATACCATTTTTGATGAACACTGGCAACAGTCGGTGAAGTTACACTGGCAAGACTGCCCTGTTGCAGAGGTGTTCCTAATTTGTTTAGGGAGCAACCTTAAACCAGCAATATTCCTAATTTCTGGTATAAACTACAGAGAGATTCATACAAGAGATTAACCTAGCGAAACTATCAAGCAGATGGAGGCATGGGGTGTCTGAAAGGATGGAACAATACAATCTGCCCTTATGTCACAATACAAAAAGCCCCATTAAACTTTGCTTACTCTTCCTGATAAAAACCTACTGAAAGAGCGGTTGTCTGTTAGCAACATATAGAAGAGACCATTACAGTGTTATCTGCAAAATACTAAAATGTGGGATTTGTTTTAATCCTTATGCAACTCAGGTATGTTGCTGTATCCTATGCCCAATCAAAAACCTTTCATCTCTGCATGAGCAATCCATGTTTCTGTCTGAGCACTGATAGGGGCTGTGGAAGATGAAAATTAAATTATTTTCTCAATTCTTTTATTTCAGATGAAAAAACTACCTACTGTCTCTCCCTCAAGAGCAAAACTCCAATCCCCCTTACTTTGTTTCCAGTAAAAGAGGGATGTGAAGATCTGGCCTTTTCACATTACCCACTCACCAGTTTATTAATGAGTAAGCATCATCAAACTGCTTCTTCCTTTCTTGTCCCCATAAAGAGCAAGAAGCTGCTCTTTAAATGGCCTCAGCAAAATAAGGAAGCTTTTGGAAACAACAACAACAGAAATTATCGAAAAAATATTTAGTTGGAAATCCAAACCAGCTTCACCTTCAGCCCTGAGCTGAAAGACAAAAAAAAAAAGATTCTTTACAGTCAAGGAAAATGACTTCAGTTGGTAGGGAGATAAAAGAGTTTTGTTATAAACACTGTCACTAGAAAAAAACCAAACAACCTAGACCTCTACGTAACTCAGCCACACATAACGCATTGTTCAAAGCCAATGTCCAATTCAGCTTCTGTTCCAGGGGTTCACTTCATACAAATAACCCCACAGAAGTAAGGGACAGACAGTGACTCCACTGCTGTAGTGATGGCTCAGGAGAAGATCTTGTGAATTCAGCCAGTTAACAAATTCCACCCGCTCACCCACTACTGCTTGCAAGTCTGAGTGGATGAGTTCAAAAAATGGCACTATGTGCAACAAGCCCAGAACAGTGAAAGTCTGCAACAGTTTCATGGCAATCAATTAAAAAGAACTGAGGTAAAGTACTCATTTAAAATACGGACACGCTCCAGACATCTCTCTGTTCCTCACTGTATCACAGGAGCATCAAGTCTTCTTTCCCTGTTGTCCTAGATTTTTAAACACAGTCCTTACATATTTATTTAGTTTTCTCTGGAAGGTCAGTACAGTTTAACTTCTCATATTTTTCACTTTAACCTTTGAGATATTGTTTTAAGACATTCTTAAAATGTTTTAAGGCACCTTTCTTCACAGATAAGACATTTTGCCCTTCAAACTTGGTAGTTTACTACTACTCACTTCCAACATTCTCCTTAAAGAAACTGCTCACAAAGTTAAGCCTGATCCACAGTCACCCTTCATGACCAAGAGACAAACTCCAGAAGTATTTGCAGTTAAGAAAATCCTAAGATTCAGCTGGACCTCACTAACCACCTTCTTTTGTCTACACATTTCACATGTTTGAATTGGGAACCTGAAATACAGACTTGGGCTTGTTGGCTGAGCAACAGCAAAACTTATGTCTGTGAGACTAGCTATTCTATAATGACTTTGTTACAAGCTAATAAGTAGCATGGTGAAGAACTGAAGTTATAAACAACTAATAAATAATGTCATGAAGCCTCTAAAATGCAATTTTTTTTTCCCATTAGTATTATCTGGTTTTACTTCTCCCCAGATCAAGTATTTTTATGAGAATAGCAGCTGGAGATACAATGGAATTTGCAGAATGGAAGATGAAAATCTTTCCTCCGAAGTTGTTGCATTCAGTCTCAAGTGACAAGTGCTTAATGCATTTTAATCCTATAACCTCTACTAAAACATGACACTCCTCTAGAATGAAAGCAAAGAAGTTTCACGAAAATTCTCAACTTGCCCCTTCTTGAAGGAAAACTGCATCCAGCCCTTCGGTACATTAGGCCTGGGTCAAAACCAAATAATAATAATTTTAAAAAAAGTCTTCATATTTAATGAAAAAATCCCTTTCAAATTCATCTCTATCTCAAAAGTTGCCTCTTGAGAAAAAGCCACAGAGAAAGATGGGCACACCCGCTCTAGAGTCTGCCAACACAGGCAAATATTGAGCCAAACTGAGCAGTTTGCCCCTCTTTCTGGCGAGAGACATCACATTACCCATGAGACCTAAAGCTTTTCAAGTGTACGCTTTTTATGTGCTTATTTATCAGTAACAATTTTGTAAAACTCTCTCTCTCTCTCTCTAGATGATCAAAATTTTCCTGGAAGTCACCCAAAAATGGTTAGCATTTTAACTCATTAAAACGTACAAGATCTCTCACTCTAATGGTGGAAAGCAACTTAACTTTACATCAGCCACAGCAGTTTAATTTCATGTAGAAACCGTGAATTGACAAAAAAGGAGCACAAAGGTACCACATTTAAACAGAAGCATGTATGCATTCATCCTGACTTCACAGGAACCCTAAGAAAAAAAAAATAGCAAATCTCCCTTTACACTG